>CAUYPK010089140.1:0-18095 GCA_963574355.1 Loris lydekkerianus
ACTATGCAGCCTTAAAGAAGGATGGAGACTT
Source organism: Loris lydekkerianus (assembly GCA_963574355.1). Taxonomy (NCBI): domain Eukaryota; kingdom Metazoa; phylum Chordata; class Mammalia; order Primates; family Lorisidae; genus Loris; species Loris lydekkerianus. The sequence goes on from CAUYPK010089140.1 coordinate 32, forward strand.
TACCTCTTTCATGTTTACATGGATGGAGCTGGAACATATTCTTCTTAGCAAAGTATCTCAGGAATGGAAGAAAAAGTATCCAATGTACTCAGCCCTACTATGAAGCTAAACTATAGCTTTCACATGAAGGTTATAACCCAACTATACCACAAGACTATGAGGAAAGGGCCAAGGAAGGGGAAGGGAGGGGGGAGGTTTTGGTGGAGGGAGGGTAATGGGTTGGGCCACATCTATGGTTCATGTTAGAATGGGTACAGGTGATTGCACTAATGTACACAGCTATTATTTAACAATAAAAAAAATTAAAAAAAATAAATAATCACTGTCTTCTTGAGATTAGTATCTGAAGGAATCTTTCAAAATTGAGTATATCTGAGTCAATTTTATAACTGATGTAACATCTCTGCACAGGAATAACTTCAGATTAATTCATGCCCAGGATTGCAAATTGAAATATTATTCATTACATCCAGAGAAATTATCTTTCTTGTTAACATACTAATGTAATTTTATTTATTTATTTTTTAATATCTTTTGCATTTTTTTTTTTTTGCCAGGGCTGGGTTTTGACCCACCACCTCCAATATATGGGGCCGGCACCTTACTCCTTTGAGCCACAGGTGCCGCCCCCAATGCAAATTTATCTAACAATGTCTTCAAAGTATTTTACAAAGTCCAGCCCTTACTTTATTCCGATATGTATTAAAAACTACTCAGAGACCAGTTGGAGGTATAGCTTAATCTGCATTTAACATGAGCAACTTTCATGCTTTAGTAAAATGTCCAAACTCTCTCTTTTTTTTTTTTTTTTTTTTTTTTCCAGTTTGGCTGGGGCTGGGTTTGAACTCGCCACCTCTCGCATATGGGGCCGGCGCCCTACTAGGTTGAGCCACAGGCGTCGCCCTGAACTCTCTTTTAATGTTTTTTTTTTTTCATCTCACATGACCCAAGCCAAGTGAATAAAAGAGAATATTGCAGTTCCATTGACATTCATGAGTGGTGACTATTTTAGGTGATTTTAGGTCCTAAACGAACAGCAGAACATGAAGCAGAACCAGATGACTTAAAGATCATTGCCTTCTCAAAGGTCATCAGGCAGGTAAGCTGGAGAGACTGAAAGCTGCCGACCTAAGCAGGTCTGTGCTGATGCTTGAGTGCTATGGAATTTAATTTCCAAACAACTCAATGGGGCTTTACTCCTTGCTTGTATTAAATCACTTAGTGCCTGAAATTAAGTAGTTCAAGGTTGGATAGCTTAAAGGAAAACTAAAACTTGTTTGTTGAGTTATATTTGTTAAAAATCAGAAAGGCCAGTGACATTAACGATAATAATGACAACAATGACAAAAGAAATAACAGGTAACTGCTGCCTGGTGAGGTTTTAAATACAAACACATTCAATCCACTGTATGTTACCTGCTAGTAATGAGAGTGGGGAAGTCATCCAGAAGTACATCTGTAATTTTCTGTCTGCCACTTGTATCCTGAATATAATCCTAAGGTGTTTACCATTGAAAATGAATTAAATCGGGTGGCACCTGTGGCTTAGTCTGTAAGGTGCCGGCCCCATATACTGAGGGTGGTGGGTTCAAACCTGGCCCTGGCCGATCTGCAATCAAAAAATAGCCCCGCGTTGTGGCAAGTGCCTGTAGTCCCAACTACTCAGGAGGCTGAGACAGGAGAATCGCCTAAGACCAGGAATTGGAGATTGCTGTGAGATGTGTGATGCCACAGCACTCTACCGAGGGCCATAAAGTAAGACTCTGTCTCTACAAAAAAAAAAAAAAAAGGAAATGAATTAAATCAAAAGTCCAGAAATACTCAATTTTAAAAATTAATGGCCTGAGTGAAATGAAATGCCTTCACTGCCCAAATTCACTTTAAAAAGGCAATCAAAATACACAGGGCATTACACAACATACAAATGACATCTATGACTTAATAATAAAAAAAAAATAAATGAACTGACAGGCTTTTCCAGAATTGTTTGAGCTTTCGTTCTGCTTCTGTAGTAGAAAGGAAATGAAACTAAAAGACATATGTTACATTTTGGCTGTGTAATTAATGTCTTTTATTTTAATTCTGAGTCTTTAGTTAATGTATATGCATATTTTCAGATTAGATTTTGTTTTAATTTGGGGGGTACATTTTTAATATTCTTTTCCATAATTATTATAATATTTTATTTTGAAGTAATTTCAAACACAGAAAAAAGTTTCCCAAATGCTGTGAACAGCTCTTATATATATTTCATTTGTATTCTCTAAGTATTAATGTTTCATAACCATAGTACTATTATGGAAACCAAGAAGATAACTTGAAAAAAATCTCTGTCAACTAACCTATAGAACTTATTCAAATATTGCCAGCTGTCTCACTAATACCTTTTAACTGTATTTGTCATGTCTCCTTATCATTTTTCAGTGTGGGACAGTTCCTCAATCTTTGTCTTTCATAATTTGATACCTGGGAAGAACTATTTTATAATGTTAATTTTGTCTGATGTTTCTTCTGGACTAAATTCAGGTTATGCATTTTGAAAAGAATACGGCAAAGGTGTTTTACTGTCCCCCTCAGTACAGTAAGTTAGAAAGTATTTAAAGTTCCTATGTCCCAGAATTGGCAATGCTCTGATCACTCAGTTAAAGATAGTGCTTGACAGATTCAACTATACAGCTACTATTTTTTTTTTTTTTTGCTTTTAATATAAAACATCAAGGCGGTGCCATTAGCGTATTTCTTTTCTTTGTTTCTTTCTGGGTTTTTTTTTTTTTTTTTTTTTTTTAGACAGAGTCTCTACTGCCCTCTGTAGAGTACTGTTGCATCACAGCTCACAGCAACCTCCAACTCTTGGGCTTAAGCGATTCTCTTGCCTCTTCCTCCTGAGTAGCTGTGACTACAGGCACCTGCCACAACACCCGGCTATTATTGCAGTTGCCACTGCTGTTTTAGCTGGCCTGGGCCAGGTTCGCTGAACCTGCCACCCTTGGTGTTTGGGACTGGCGCCCTACCCACTTAGCCACAGGCACCACCCAATTATCTTATTTCTTATCATCCAGCTTAGTATCTTATTTTAGGTTTTATTGTTGATTCTTTCTTGTAATAATTATTGCAATGGTGTCTGCCAAATGGTAACTTTCTATGTTTAACATGCATTCTATCTTTACCAGTTAGAAGCTTATGTAGGAAGTTATACCCTTGTTTCTATTTCTTTACTTATCAATGAGTTTTATTAATATTTCACTTATTGTATTTTATTTTATGTGTTATAGTCTGATATTTTTGCTCAAATTATCCCAGGTACAGCCTTCAGGAGCTCTTCCATGTTGGCCCCCGTGCTTTTGATAGGACCCCATTTCTTGTCCCTTCTTTACTGTCTGCTACTATGAGGTGTCCCAGGATCATCGTGCTTTCCTGTGCTCCAGGCCTGGAAGCAGCCATTTTTGTAGACGTGACACCTTTTAATGTGGACAGGTATGTAAAAGCTGAGATCTGGGTGCTGGGTGTGTTAATTGCTTCTACATACACTCAGTGGACAGTACAAGGGAAACAGGCACAGATAGAATGTGTCTACGTCTACGTCAACATCTCTCCACGTGTGTACACACATGTTAAAAACCACGGGTTGGTACTGCTAACCTTCAGGTCCATTCGAGCATCAATTATCTCTATCTTTTTCCATTTTATTTATAACTTTTTTTGTGACAATGAGAACCTGGCTCTACATATTCAAAATATATTATTTGCTTAATAATACAATACACATAGTCTCCTAATTCTTTTTTTTTTTTTAATCTTTTTTTTAGTCTCCTAATTCTTAATGCATAATTTTGTGGAAAATATTTATAATTTCCAAGTTAGAATATGTAATCTGTGCAGTTTGTGTAGGTGTGTTTGTATGTTTCTTTGTCTCCCTAGCCGTATAGTATACAGTGAAAACTGTTCTTTCCAAAGTTGTTTGGAATCAGACTTTCTTTCTCCATCCTGATTATTTTATTCATTTATATTTACAATAAACTTAAATTCCATTATTTCTGTTTACATTTCATTTTTTGAGCTCATGTATAGCCTGATTAATTTAATTTAATTTTTTGTTGAGTTTTGTAAAAATGTATTCCTGTAAGGAAAAACACATGATAGGAATGTATATTTATATTTATATTTCAGATTAAGCTGAGGATATAAATGATTAGACTAAATCGTTTGCATTTGTAGAATTTTACATCTATAAGACATTACCATGGTTTGTAAAGTTACAACAATATAAAAGTACTCCATACTCACGGGGTGGAGCAAGATGTTGGACCAGAGGGATCGTTCAGCTGAGCTCTCCTAGAACAACTGAGAAAAAGAGAGAACCCAACTATACGTGGCACAGGGACCTTACCCAGAGTCGTAGCTCAGGGAGCACAGGGAGGAGGTGGTGAGCTGGATACAGCGTATGATCAGGAGCCGTGGAAATCTGATGAATTAGGCAAGTGATTGTGACTTGCTGGGATTGTCTGGCCCCCCATGGAGGCCCAGGATGAAAGGAACAGAGAACTCGAATTAATCAACAAATAAAGACCCCCAAATCCCATATGTCACTGGGCAAGAGACGTGAGTAGAACCTTCTCCTAAAGAAGACTGTTGAATGCCTAACAAACATGAAAAAATGCCCATCATCCTTAATCACCAGAGAAATGCAAGTGGAAACTACCCTGAGATATCACTTAGTCCCAGTGAGAACAGCCCACATCACAGTCTCAAAGCTGCAGATGCTGGCATGAATGTGGAGAGAGGGGAACACTTTTACACTGCTGGTGGGACTGCAAACTAATACAACCTTTTTGGAAGGAAGTATGGAAAAACATCAAAGAACTCAAATTAGAACTCTCATTTGATCCTGCAATCCCATTACTGGGCATCTGCCCAGAAGATAAAAAATCCTTTTATCATAAGGACATTTGCACTAGACTGTTTATCAAAGCTCAATGTATAATTGCAAAAATGTGGAAACAGCCTAAATACCCACTAACCCAGGAATGGATTAACAAGCTGTGGTATATGTATACCATGGAATACTATTTAGCCATTAATAAAGATGGAGACTTTACATCTTTTGTATTAACCTGGATGGAGATGGAACACATTCTTCTTGGTAAAGCATCACCAGAATGGAAAAGCAAGAATCCAATGTACTCTATTCTGATATGAAGGCAGTAGATGAGCTAATACAAGGGGTGAGGTAGGGGAATGAGGGCAGGGGAGAGGGGAGGAGGGAAGGGGTGGGAGTCACCATGTATGGCACACCTCTTGGGGGTGAGGCACGATTATAAAAGGGACTTTATCTAACAAATGCAATCAGTGTAACCTAATTCCTTGTACCCCCCATGAATCCCAAACAATTAAAAAAAAAAAAAGTTATACTCAGGGACGTGTCGTTCCTCCTCATCCTGCCTACCTGTTCTAACTCCCCTTTCTTTTCCTCAGGCCCCATCTGCCACCAGCAGGTAACTGTGATAATTAGTTACTAGGTAATTAGATATTATTCCTGTACTGATTTGTGCACACATTACCAGATACGGGTATATTTTATTGCATCCCTTTCTTTCTTATGTGAATTGTGCATACTATAAGCATTCTTTTGTATTTTGCTTTTTTACTTCAAATTGAAGAATTGACTCTATATTTGTCTGTAGACATGTTTTCTCTTTTCTTTATGATCTACAAAGTACTTATTTGTGTGGACCTACTGTACCAGCCAACCCCTGTTTTACGTGTGGCTATTTATGTTGTTTTCAATATCTTAAGACTGTAAACAGCATGGCCTCGAATGTCTTGTATTGCTATAGGTGTCACTGCCGGGCACATTCTCAGAAATGAAATGGGTTGGGCGAAAGGTAAATAATCACATAGTTTTAAAAAATATTTACAAATCTGATTCCAGAGGTTTGTACTGGTTTTCATTCTAAACAATAGCTTGAAAACTTTTGTAATGAAAGTTTCTGTTTCCCTGCTGGTAATCACACCAACAAAATGTATTGTTATATATATCTTAATTTTCACCAATAAGAAAGCTGAGGATTGCTTCATTGGTGTTTAATGTACCTGTGACTGAGGATATTAAACATACACATATTTTAAGGGACTTTTTAACACTTTCTTAAAAAATCGTTCATCCAAGTGTTCATTTTCATCCTCCATTGGATATTTGTTCTTCTGTCTCTTACGTACTCCACTTGGGAAGCACCATGAGAATTACCATTCATACAACACTGTCTGTGAGGGAGTTTTTACAGTAAATCAGTAACTGTGTTGGAACACCATCCCTATTCACCTGATCGGGCCTGCAAAGACTTTTTTCTTTAACTGAAGATAAAAGACGTATTTAAAGGAAGACATTTTGATGACCTGCAGGACATCAAGGGTAATACAGCTCTGATGGCCATTCCAGAAAAAGAGTTCCAGAATTGCTCTGATGGGTGGACTAGGCACTGGCGTCGGGGCACAGCTTCCCAAGGGGGTACCTCAAAGGTGACCATAGTGATATTTAGCAATGGAATACATATGCTTTTTCTACAATGAGTTTGAAAACTTTATTGTTAGAGCTTGTTAGTAAAATATTGCAACTTAAGTAGTTAACAAAGAGTGTAATATGGCACTTGTGACTTTGAATTCATTGGTTGATCTCTGAGGATGAATTTAGAAAACCAGAGTCTTTGACAGTGTTAACAATAATTTTATTTTTCATATTTCATTTGCTGGCAGAACACATGCCTTGTTTTGAGATATCTGCAATGTGTGGGTTACCATTCACAAAATGTATATAATTGCTGATATTTTAGTGTGAAACCAAATCATCCTTACTTTAACAAACATCAACCACACAAACATGTTTTAGGAAGAGCAACACAACGCTTTATTTTTCCTAACATGTTAATTTTTGTACACATGTAGGGCATTACGTAACGTTTGGGTATTTAAAATGTAGCTAGTTTATTGTTTTCCAAATTTTTAAGTTGATTCTTTGTAAAACTGAGAAGCAGTTACTAAAATTATCTGTACATACTTGCATCTTTCTTTGAAATCTCAGTCTTAACTTACATTCTCAGCTAATTTATCCCACAAAAGCCTATCTATTCTTTTGTTGCTAAAGAAATAAAATGCTTATTTTTTTAGATATGATAAAATATCATAGTGTATTTGATGTCATATCTACAAGGTACTGGATAAAGAATGATGTCATATCTATAAAAAGTATTAAGAAGTGTTAAAAAGGATAAAGGTATTAAAAAGAATGATAAATACAAAATGAAATATCTATAATGGATGACAGTACTGAGTGAATAAAAACAAGGTCCTGTAGAAAAATATCTAAATGGATGTGATGTAAACACAGGACTATATAGTCTATTTGTCTGTTTTTAATAAACTACAGGAACATCATTTTAACCATCTCTTAGAACTATATGTTCTTAAATGAAGTGACATCAACAAATATTTACTAAGTGTCAGATATGAGCAGATACTGTGAGGAGTCCAGAAAGAAAGAAGCTCTGACATTTGTCTTTGGAAAGCTGATAATTTGGTGGGGCTTCAAGAACAGGAGCCAGTGACTGGATTAAAATAGGAGCATCACAAGTGTGCATATTAGGTTCAGGCAGAGATTAAAGGTACAAGGTATTAAGATTGCAAAATTCACTCTGACTTGTGGTTAGTGGTTAGAGACTTTTCACCTACTAAAAGATCATCTTAAAATGCAAAGAAATAGTACAATGAAGTTTCAACTGCAGACTTTGGTTAAAATATGTGAGCCTTACAGAGTTTTATGAATAATTCCTTTAAATAATTATGTGAGGCCTGAGCAGGTTAAGGATATTTTTAATGCACACTCACTGAGGTGGTAGAGATGTCACTGGTGGAAATCATAGCTGGAAAGTGAGAGAACCTGTTTCACTCCTTTATATTCTCAGCGAATCAGTGAATACTGTAGTGCAGAGTCAAATTTTAAAGTAAGGTTTTTGAGTAGGCAGAAGAAGCTACAAGCATTTTAACTATAATAAGGAGAAGACATGCAATTTAGAGCTTGTAAAGCTCAGCTGAAAACTCTAAGAAGTAATTATCTTCTGATGCTCTCAAATTTATTTCATGCCTTCCCCGTATTCAGTACAAAGAAAGAAAATAGAAGTCATGGAGTTTCAAAATGATAACTTTTGCAGAGATGTCAGATTCCTGTCACCACTATAAACAACAAAAAAATGAGCTTAAAATGGCTTCCGAATAATTCAAGCATGAGAAGGAAAATAGCATAACCTGTTGGAATCAAACATCTATTTTGTAAATCACTCATGTCTTATTTCCAGAAGATGCTGCCTGCCTGCCTTCATGCAATACTGTAAATATCTGTTTGCCAGACGCTGTGTTACGCTGCATATGTTGCAAGACACACAATATTTGTACGAAATATTTGTAGTCAAATGCAGCAATTTTATTATGTTGCGATAAATATTAAGTAGGGTGTTAAAAAAAAAAAAAAAAAAAAGGAGGGCAATGGAACCCTAGGAGGGACAGGAATTGGCCTTTGAAGAGAAGAGGATAATGAAATAAGTCTCCTTGTAAGAAGTCACTGCTATAATAGTTCTAGAATGATTATTCAGAGGAATACACAAACCAAAGGCAGGAAAGATAAAAATAAACAAAGAAAAAATCAAAATGAGGGAAGTGAACAAAATCACAGAAATAAAAGAACAGAAACAAAGACATAGGACAAATTACTTCCAGCCCATTTAAGGGGGGAAAAAAAAGCTGTAACAATGAGATCTCAATGAATTCAAGTAGAACTAATTTCAAAAAAGCTAAGGTCATGTTAAATTGGAAACACAAATAAAAAGACAGGCATAAGTCCAAACATAGCTAGAATCATAAAAATGTGTACAAGGAAATTTCATTTATTTAAACATACAATCTTAAGGTTGTTCAGAAAGGAATCGAAAGGCTAAGAAGCTGTTCAACTCTGGAGGTAAAATAATTGTACAGGGTAAAATGTAAGGCCTCGTCCTGCAACCAGGCCTTCCATCTCTTAGTTTTGATCATCTGTTCTGACAATGCCACACTCCCTGGGGACAAAAATGGACAAGGTCTTGAAGCCCAAATTGGAAGAAAGTGATGGAATAAAAGATGAAGGGAACCACAGTGCTGTAGGTCATCTGATACCAGCTGACATATACAATCCTGGTTAGTCACCAGCATAACATATACAATGTAATTTTGTGAGGTATTTTTTATTTTCTGTTTTTACTTATTTACACTTTAAATATGCATTATAATTGTATATATTTTTAAGTACAGCACAACTTCCATAGCTGACCACTTCCCTGCACTGACCACCTCCTTACATTGACTCAATTTTTATAAACCAGGCATGCACCACATGTACATATCAGTACAGCAGGCCTAGTTCCTTCCGTTGATCATGTCTTTAGGCCGACATGCTTGTTACAGTCCGATGAGTGATCAATTCACAGAGGATTTACTGTATATTTAAATTGGGTTTTAGTTTACGACCGATTTGTTGTTAGTGTTGTAGTTTATGGATCAATATATTTTACTATATTGTAGTATGTAGATTTATTTGCCAATTTCACTAAATGATGTACACCAGATGGTTATTTTTAATGTGCATGTGATTATCAAAGAAATACGTAAAACCAGACTAATGAGGTAACTTTAGTTAGGTAACTGTATTTATACCTAGTCCAAGCAGTATCTTAATGAATGATTTTTGAAATCTTTGCTTCTGTTTTTTCACTTTATTTTTTAATTTTTTTTTTTTTTGCAAAATACCATTTTTGGATTCTTGGTATGGCTCTAATCATATGAGGCAACACGGATCTCAATTGAAATAAATATACAGGCTGTTTGCCTTTGAAAAACGGTTCACTCACTACCTTTACTAAGGATAAAACAAGCAAAAAGAGAATTACATAGTTTGAATCATGGAGCCAGTGTACAATTATCACATCCTTTGAAGAAGGATTTCCGAAAGATGTTGTTCGTGTAACATCCACAAACACAGGCAGCTATATAATCAGTCTTGCTGTATCATTATGTTAAAGATTCTGAATGTAAGTGGTTTATTTCACCTTAAAATTTGTTAATATTGTGTGTCTTTCTTCTTATGTGCTTCAGCTAAATTTATAAGTTGTTACTCCTTGATTAGTATAAAACAGAAATGATCTAATGAGAGCTATAGAAATTATGGAAAGAATCTATGTCTATCGAGTTGTTTTACAAAGATGATCCAATTCATCATCAATAAACTTATTACTTACTTAATAGTTTATCTTTCTCTACAATATTGGTTTACTGAAAAGGAGGCCATTGAAAAAGCAATATTTGGGTGGCACCTGTGGCTCAGTGAGTAGGGCGCCAGCCCCATATATCAAGGGTGGTGGGTTCGAACCCAGTCACGGCCAAACTGCAACAAAAAAATAGCCCGGCGTTGTGGCGGGCACCTGTAGTCTCAGCTGCTCTGGAGGCTGAGGCAGGAGAATCGCAGAAGCCCAAAAGCTGGAGGTTGCTGTGAGTCCTGTGACATCACGGCACTCTACCGAGGGCGGTAAAGTGAGACTCTGTCTCTACAAAAAAGAAAAAAAGAAAAAGCAATATTTATTTCCACTCTAAGTGCTCTTTAGCTATTTAAATGTTCATTATTCATTGAATGAAGGTATATATTAACATCAGAAACCCACAGTTTCTGGCACTGTGTTAGTTTCTATTTTATCTAATTTATATATAATATGAATATGTAAGCTGCTTATCAATTTTGTGAAGCAAACGTATAATTTTTTATTTTATTTTATTTTTTGAGACAAAGTCTCATTTTGTTGCCCTAGGTAGAGTGTCATATGGGCATAGCTCACAGCAACCTCAAACTCTTGGATTCAAGTAATCCCTTGCCTCAGCCTCCCAAGTAACTGGAATGATAGATATCAGCCACAAAAGCCTGGTTGTTTTTAGAGACAGGGTCTAATTCTTGCTCAAGCTGGTTGTGAACTCCTGAGCTCAAGCAATCCACCCACCTCGGCCTCCCAGAAGGCTGGGATTACAGGAGTAAACCACTGCACTCATCCTAAAAGTATATATATATTTTTTAAATCTAAGGGTACTATTTGCAACCAAGACAAATACATTCTTATGACTGTAAGAGTAATTTTTAGAAGAAACATTTCAGAAATACTATGTGAAATATACTTTTTTTTTTTTTTTAAATTTATACTGTTAGAGGTAGAGTACACAGAATATTGATTTGGTCTGAAATTGAGACATACTTTACCAATGATTTTCTTTAGCAAGTCAACTAGCAGTCTTATTTATTAGAAATTTATATATTGATAATAACAAGACATACATACATGTATAACATTATTTTCAAAAAAAAAGTCATTTTTTCAGATAAACTTTTTTTTATATTATTAGTGCAGAAAATAGTTAATCTCAGCCTGGCTGCACAGAATTAGGCAGACATCTATATTGATTAACTGCTTCTATGACAAAGCCTGTTTCACTGGTTTTGTCTGATTCTCATCCTTATCAATTTTCTATTATATATTTTTGGCTTCATTGTTTCTTGGGAACCATCTTCAGAAAACCTCTTCCCAACTCTAACTGGGCCTTGCCTAGACTGCAATGGTAACTACGATCCAGGGGCAAGAGTATCACAGGTAGTGGAATTCACAGCTGAAGATGTGAGAGTAAAAAGTAAGAAAGCCTGGGGGCTCCTGTGGTGCAAAGGAGTAGGGCACTGGCCCCATATGCCGGAGGTGGCGGGTTCAAACCCAGCCCTGGCCCAAAAAACTGCAAAAAGAAAAAAAATTAATAAAGCCTAAAGGGGAAAATACCTGTGAGTGTTACATTGTATACAAATGAGAATTCATGTGCCACCTAAGACAATGCTGTTAAAACCTCAGTCTGAGCCCCATTATATTACTGAAATAATTTTTATAAGAGTGAAATATATAGAAAGATATCAGCTGAGTAATAGAAAGATGAAAATTCATTTGAATAAATACACGAACTAAGGAATAAATGCAGGTGATATATTATAATACAGTAGACCCTTCACAGCTGACCACTGAAAGAGCACAGTCCACTGCACCCTTGTAGGTGAATCAGTCTCATTTGTGCTCCTTGAAGTTACGAGACCCTGAGAAGGGACATTTCCAGTACCTGGACTAGATGTAAGTTTGGGGGGATATTCTCCCCCAGCTCACATAAACGTCATTGCTGAAAAATGCAGGCAGTCACACCTTTAAGGAAAGAATATCCTGGAGGGCTCTGGCCAGGTCATAGCTGGAGACAGAGTATCTGCCTGGGTCAATGGATGTTGCACTTAATCCCCTACCTCTATTTACACAAAAACTTTCAGTTAATCATATAGGGAAGGAGGCAAACAGAACAGACAACCCAGCCCTTTGTGGTTTGTCTCCATTGTTGTTTATCTCTAAACAAGATAGTCTTGGTTTAGAAAGGTGTGTATGTACTTCACTGGATTAACTCAGATAAGGAATCTTTACCTGTTGTCTTTCTTGTTCTTGGATTATTTCTATCTGATGATTTTGGGTATATGAGAATGTGAATGAGAACGGCCATTTGGTGCTGTGCCTGAGCGAGTACCAGCCATCCATTAATAAATCATTCATCTCATCTGCAGTGTCTGCCTCCATGTCTCTGACTAGGCCAGTGGACAGCAACAGGCCACCTCCCTGCACTGCCCATCTCCTAAAGCTGAGCTGACTCTCATAGACCAGACATGCACCAAATGGATGTGTCAGTAGAGTGGGCCTGGTTGTTTATGTTGGCCACCTCCATATATTGACCAGTTTGTTACAGGCCCTTGCGCTGTCAACTTACAGAGTTTCTATTGTATTTTTATTCTTAAAAATTTGTTGAAACTGTTTTGAAAGTAGGCATGCAATCTCCAAATAGATATGTCCAAAAATCTAAAATTCGGGCAGGAAAAATAATAAAAATACAATTCTAGCTTCTTTGGCAAAAGGCAAGACAACTTCAGTAGTAAATTTCAATGTCCATGTTTTAAACCTTGATGAAAAATATTTTAAAAGAGTGCATTAAAATTCTCAGTGATGGGTAGTTTAGGAAATAAACATTATGTGAAAAAAAATCTCAATTTTAATATTTCATGAAATTATATTTGCACATAATATCATTTTAATAAGATTTCTCTAACTAAATTCTATGCTACCGTGAAAAACACATAGGATAGGAAATCTGACCTTTCTGTATTAATGAAGGAAATAATTAAGTAAAAATCAGGAGAAAATTGCATATGATGCTACTTACCTGGCAGGGGAAATGCCATGATCACGAAGGTGGTTTTCCCAAGGCGAGGCTTATCCATTGCACTCCAGATGTGCTGACCCCTACGATTTCTCCAAATGTGGGAAACTTGACTGCAGAATTTGTGGTAGTGGGGGACTGTGTTCGCGCTTTCCCCTGTAAAAGAGAAAAAAAGAAAAGAAAATTGTATACGATGACACATAAAGATGAACGCAGAGACTAAAATATTATAAGAAAGTGGTGTATTTATGAATAATAATTTAAAATGAATCTTCATTCTCCTGTTACAAAATCTAGAGCCACAAGGAAACCTTTGGTTCATTGAAGAAAAAGATGAACATTTTTGTTTTGAAATGCAACTATAAATGCTTACATTGAACTTAGTAACACATCCATCACAATTATACTCATTTCTTAATAGTTTTGAAATGTACCATTGCATCTTGCACATTAGGTGAGGTCCCCCCAAATACCCTTCCTCCTCCCATATCTCCCCTCCCTCCCCTCGCTCTCCTTTTCCCTTCTACTTTCTGGACTATAGTTATGTTTTGCCATTTGTATAAGTATGTAAGTGGTAATATATTGATTTCATAGTAATATTGAGTACATTAGATACTTTTTTTTTCCATTCTTGAGATACTTTACTAAGAAGAATATGTTCCAGCTCCATCTTGGTAAATATAAAAGATGTGAAGTCTCCATCTTTTTATGGCTGCATAGTATTCCATGGTGTACATATACCACAATTTGTTAATCCATGAATCCAATATTTTAAAATTAAGCTAATTCTGTTAGCTAAGAGGCTGGAGACTGTGGTCACCAACTCAGAAACTGTGGGTGCAATACTGGTCCAGGGCCTGTCAGAAACTGCAATGCACAGAGGGAAGGGAGCAGGGGGCCAGCAGGGCATTCTCAGCTGCTTCCTACAGCTTGGGTCCTCACCTGAGCTCTGCCTGAATTAGATCTGTGGAGGCATTAGCTTCACATGGGAGCATGAACCTAACTGTGCATTCAAGGGCTCTAGGTCATGTGCTCCCTACAAAGATCTAATGTCTCCTCCTCCCACCCTCATCCATGGAAAAATTGTCTTTCATAAAACCAATGTCTGGTTCCAAAAAAGGTTGGGGACGGCTGCCACTGAAGCAATGACACGCAGTAGCACAAAGCACGCCCGCCAGTCAGATATTTGTTTCTTATATAATTTTTTCAGCAAAAGGACAAGAGCTTTTTGGAGAAATGGCTGATTCTAGGACTGGGGCAGGCAATATGTAGTGCATCCCTAGAATATCTGTAGTGCCATGGAGTAAGAGAGTTCTCAAAATCCCAAACATGAAATAAAACAGATACACCCCAACACCTTAATGGAAGTATCTTGAGAGAACACAGGAGGATGGAGCTTCTGATGAACAATGTGAATAATCAAATGAAGTAGTATTAGCTTTTTAGCCCCAAAATAAATATGTATGAGTTCAGAGCATTATAAGTAAATAACAAATTATAAATAAATAAAGAGGGACCTGAGCTGTGTGCAGGTACGTTTTGAATAAATTACTTAGATGTTCATTCATCAAGGAGGTGGCCATGATGCCCCTCTCACATGTGGGCTTCACCTGCAACTTCCTTGCAAAGAGCCCAGTATGGAAAAGAGGGAAAGGTGCAGCTGCAGTGTGGGAAAATCTGACAAACATTCTGATGCCATGTTGATGTCAGGTGTCCTTGACACACATGTTGATATTGACACTCACCCCTGTGGCCTTTTCCTCAAATCCCTCGTCTCAGTCTAATCAAGAGAAAAATATCAGAAAAAATCTCATGGAGGGTTATTTTACAAAATACCAGACTGCTGCTCCTTTTGTCAAACCGGCCAGACTGTCATAGTCAAGAGCAAACCAAGAGTTTAGGACGACTGAATCTTGTGTGGCATTCCACACTGGATCCCGAAACAGAAAAGGCATTAGGCAAAAATCATAGAAACTTCAATAAAATGTGAACTTTAGTTAATATAAATGTAAAAAAGAATGTGCTGGAATAAGCTTCTACTAAATTTCACTAAACTCCATGTCTGCAATGGAAATGCAAGTCACTAAGTAACAGAAATTAAATCTATTCTTAATAATGTGAGAACGAGATGGAGAAAACCAATGGAGGGGGAAAGGCAGAGCTTAATGAATTAAAAGGACAGAAATAAAATTGCTACTAAGGATATTCAGTAGAATTTCCTTGATCACTGAACAGTAAGGCAAGTATTACAATAAAATTCTAAGAAAAGAACTGTATTAAATGAGTATCAAATTGATTGGGACTGTACATGGTAGGAAATCTTTTTTGAAAGCTGATACATTTTTTTAAAGGATGAAATATACTCAAAGGGCCTACCTGGCAAGACCCTGGTTAGAGAAAAGCTTTCCCTACCTTTAGATGCTTTCTTCCTAAGTGATCTTGTCTGGAAGTTTGGCTGCCACCTCTTTCCTGCAGGGGTCCTCAAACATTTTAAACAGGGGGCCAGTTCACTGTCCCTCAGACTGTTGGAGGGTCGGACTATAATTAAAACAAACAAACAAACAAAAAAAAAAAAACAGCTATGAACAAATTCCTATGCACACTGGACATATCTTATTTTGAAGTAAAAAAACAAAATGGGAACAAATACAATCACACTTCCCCATGTGGCCCGTGGGCTGTAGTTTGAGGACCCCTGCAAGTTTAGCACATCAAGGAAAAGAAATCACTCAGAATATGCACGAAGGCACTAAAGAGAGACAGCTGCTACCTAAAGCAAGTTACCGTGAGTGTGGGGAGAGCCACGGCAACCCCAGCTCGTGAGAAACACACACAAACACACAAACACACACACACACACTCTACGCTCACACATGCGCACATTCCCCATTTACTAAGTGTGGGAGCAAATTCTTCACGTACGCAAGCACAGAACATGTTTTCCTATATACAGAGAACAAAATGAAGATGTTTGAAGCATGTTGCTTTTAATTACTGTATTTATGCAGCAAATTTTCTCTCAATTTTTTAAATCTTTGTCCAGCCCACTTTCCTGATGGAATTTTTGCTTATAAGAAAGAAAAATATCTGAATGAAATATTATAGCACAATCTGGCAAAGAAGTGGTCATTTATGTTTTTGTTTCCCAGCCTAAAAACTCAAGAAAAATGGCCTTAGCTAGTGACTAACACATGAAAGACATTTTCTAACAACTGGAATCCATGAATCCCGTAATTCATCCTTGTTAAAAGTGTTTTTATTCTTTTTTTATTTTTAATTGATAAGAATTGGATATGTTTGTAGTTTGAAATATAGTTTGAAATACGTAGGCATTGTAGAATATCTAAATGAAGCTAATTAACATACGCATTACTTCACACACTTGTGATTTATTTGTGGCGAGAGCACTTAAAATCTACTCTCTCAGCAATTTTCAAATACAGAATACATTGCTAGTAACTGCAGACATCATGTTGTACAATAGATCTCCCAAAGTTATTTCTCCTACCTGGAATTTTTTTCCTTTGACTAACATCCCCTCACTTCCCTGGAAATCCTTCAAAGCCCCCCTTAAAAGTTTAGGAAATCAAATTGCTACTGTCACACAGACAGAGGAAAATGTATTTTCTGCATAATTCTCAAATTCTCTAAATTAGATACTTATATTTATACTCTATTTATATCTGATGATATTCCATGTGTTGTAGCTTTATTTATATTGGTGATCTTCAGAGTGTCTTTTAAACATAACTGTCATCACATTGTTTCTACATTACTAGCAGCTAGTTAATAAAAACAAACTACAAGCAAAAATATGCTAAATATATGGAGTCAGGTGTTGCACATGGCCTCATAAAACAAACACGGGCAAAAATTAATATCCTATGTAAGTGTGTTTTCCACATGTTTGCATATATTTCCTGAGGGGTTTAATAAATTTACATCTATGGGAAGATCTGAAAGAACTAGTCGCCTTCCCCAAATTACCCTTTCCTGTGCATCCTACTTACATGCAAATTCACCATACTCCTGCTGTTGAGAGAATCAATCTAATATATTAGGAATATAATTTATATTACACAAAAAGTATAATGCTAAGCCAGAAGTCATTAATTTTTGTACATTTTCCAAGGATTGTTTTTTATCCAGGTATTTTGCTATCTTAGTTTTTTTTCATTCTTTTCTTTTCTTTCTCTCTCTCTCTCCCTCCCTCTCTCTCTTGGTTTACTTTTTTGGAAACAGAGTCACTCTGTTGCCCTGGGTAGCATGCGCAGAGTCATCAAAGTTCACGGCAACCTCATGGCAACAAAAATAAACAAATGGGACGTAATTAAACTGAAAAGCTTCTGTACAGCTAAGGAGACAACAACCAAAGCAAACAGACAACCTACACAATGGAATAGGATATTTGCATATTTTGAATCAGACAAAAACTTGATAACTAGGATCTATAGAGAACTCAATCCACATGAAACAAGCCAACAAATCCATATATCAATGGGCAAGAGACATGAATAGAACCTTCTCTAAAGATGACAGATGAATGGCTAACAAACATATGAAAAAATGTTTATCATCCCTATCTATTAGAGAAATGCAAATCAGAACAACCCTGGGATACCATCTAACCCCAGTGAGAATGGCCCACATCACAAAATCTCAAAACTGCAGATGCTGGCGTGGATATGGAGAGAAGGGAACACTTTTACACTGCTGGTGGGAC
>CAUYPK010089144.1:0-23635 GCA_963574355.1 Loris lydekkerianus
GTGGTACATGTATACCATGGAATACTATGCAGCCTTAAAGAAAGATGGAGACTTTACCTCTTTCATGTTTACATGGATGGAGCTGGAACATATTCTTCTTAGCAAAGTATCTCAGGAATGGAAGAAAAAGTACCCAATGTAATCAGCCCTACTATGAAGCTAAATTATACCTTTCACATGAAGGCTATAACCCAACTATACCACAAGACTATGGGGAAAGGGCCAAGGAAGGGGAAGGGAGGAGGGAGGTTCGGGTGGAGGGAGGGTAATGGGTGGGGCCACATCTACGGTGCATCTTAGAATGGGTACTGGCGATTGCACTAATGTACACAGCTGTGATTTAACAATTAAAAAAAAAAAAGATTTGAACTGGTAACAAATGGGTATTTAGGGGGAAATTATTACATGAATCTGTGTAGTACTCATTCAAGATTATTCTTTTCTCACTGTCTATCTTGGTTGTAAGTGTTAGAGTGAGGTTGAGTTGTTCAGTGAACATAATAGCATGTTAACATAATGCAGCATCCTGCCAGAGAACAGAACGTGGATGGATGACTGCTGAAACCCTAAACTGCTCAGAGAAATCAGGAGGAACAAATATAAATTGTGAGTAGTTTGGTACTCAATGAAGAGTAATTTTTTTTTTTTTTTGAGACAGAGTCTCACTATGTCGCCCTCAGTAAAGTGCCATGGCGTTACAACTCACAACAACCTCAAACTCTTGGGCTTGAGCAATTCTCTTGCCTCAGCCTCCCAAGTAGCTGGGACTGACTACAGGCACCTGCTGCAACACACAGCTATTTTTTTGTTGTTGTTGCAGTTGTTGTCGTTTAACTGGCCTGGGCTGCACCCAGCCGCCCCGTGCTGTAACCACTGTGGTGCTACGGGTGCTGAGCCACTGAAGAGTAATTTTAAACAAAGTACCAGATAATCTGAAAAACAATGGCAACTGACAAAATAATCTATGAAAATATGGAGTCCTTGATTTAAGAAGGCAGACTGTGAAAATAGCAATGAAATCAAACATGATCTCCAGCTGCAAATCTTTATGTGCATATTATGAAATAAAAATATAGATATTTCAATCACAAGATGCTTTATGTTGGCCCCTCTCATTCCCCCAAAATTGAAATTATCATCAATAGTACTATTTTGGATTCCACTTTCATATGTTTCTTTACTAACTAGCAAACCCCAAACCTAAATAACCTTCAAGTAAGTTGTTAGCTAATAATTACATATACTACCCTTCTCAACAAACCAAAATACAATAGCTTGATACTAGATCCAAGGAAGTAGATTTTTCATAATAAATCTTTAGGCGCCAGGATTAATAAGTAAGAAAATACCTAGAAATAGAAGATTCTAATATCCCCTCATATTTCATTCATCTGCTTTTGCTGAGTATTCTTATATTTGATCCATAGGATCTATTAGAAGGTATATTCAATAGGATAAAAATTATTTAGTATTTTGAAAAATCATGACAAAGATGCTATCATTCTTGAAAATGGGATTTGACTAATTTTCCTTTTTGAGCCTTGATTGCCAAAAAACACAAATTAAAGAATAAGAATTATATTAAAATCTTAGATCCATAACTGTGCAGTGGGAGGATTTAAATATATGCATCATTTTTCAAACAGCAAGTTGGCCATGTATTAAGAAATAAAAAAGGAGGAAGGGGGGCGTGAGGGACCCTCTACTTTTTTGAAGCCTCTGAAATTTCCTCACTATTTAAATATAAAGTAATAATTTCACCACTAAGTACAGGGTGTCCCAAGAGTTGCTCTACACACATACATTGGGAAAATGGAAAATTATAGCTAAAGTGTCTTTATTTACAAAATATTCATCACAAAATTTTACCAAGTATTTCTACAATATTTCTCTACATGTTAATGTATAAATATTAAAAATATAAAATAGGAGTTTAACTTTTCCTATTTATTGTCAACCTTTGGGATATCCTGTATTCTTTCAGAGTAATAAGAAGTTAGGAAATAGCATCTTGAAAATTTGCTTAGAACAGCAACTTTCATGCCGTTTTATGGGGGTTTTATTCTTACCATTAAATAATTGAGTGTTAAACTCTCTGGTTCAATAGGCCCATTTCAAAATACTCCACCACAAAAATAATTTTTTCACTGGGGTAAAATGGCATGACTCCTTTTTTCCAATTAATATGAGGATACATACAGATAGGTTGCACTGTGCGCATTTGTAAGGTAAAGTGGAAGTTGTAGCTGTGTCCTTCACACAGGAAGTTGCCAGGCACCTGCATGTCATTCCCACTGGGTAGGAAGCTGCTGATCCACTCTCAGCCCCCTTCTTGGAATTAATTGAGTTTTCCTCTCGTGTGAGCACATTGTTGTTAATCTACAAGCTTCATGTTAGTATTGAGCACATGTGATGCTTGTTTTTCCATTCTTATGATACTTAAGAGAATCATTTGGATTCTCCAAATCCATCCAATTTGTAATGAAGAAAACAAAATCTCCATCTTTTATGACTGTATAGTATTCCACGGCATACATATACCACAGTTTATTAATCTACTCTTGTAGTGGGATGTACTTGGGTTGTTTCCATATTTTTGCACCTGGTCATGATGTATTGTTTTTTGATGTGTGGGTAAATTCTATTTGCCAAGCCTTATTATTTTACATCAATATTCATCCAGGATGTTGGTCTGTAGTTTTCTTTTTTGTTGAGTCCTCTCCTGATTTTGGTGTCAGGGTGATATTTGCTTGGTAGGAGTTGGGGAGGGTATCTTCCTTCTCAGTGTTTTGGAATAGGTTCTGCAATATAGTTATGAGCTCTTCTTTGAAAGTTTAGTAGAATTCTAGTGTGACACCATCTGGTCTAGGATTTTTGTTGGAAGCTTTTTTGTCATTGCATACAGATTTTGAAATTGTTGCATTTTCAGTGCTTGATATTGGTCTAGCCAAGAGTTCTATTTCTTTCTGGTCGAGTCTAGGTAGGTAGGGTGATTCCGGGAATTGGTCCATTTCCACCATATTTTCAAATTTCTGGGCATTTAGTGTTTTATAGTATTCAGCAATAATCTTTGTATCTCTGTGGTATCTGCTATTTCCCCTTTTTCATTTCTGATTGACCTTATTAGAGTTCTTACTCTTCTGTCTCTGGTTAACCTGGCCAAAGGTTTATCAATTTTATTTATCTTTTCAAGGGACCAACTTTTTGTTTCATTACCAAATGGTTCTTTTACTCTTGATTTCATTTAGTTTTGATCTAATTTTGGTTATTTCTTTTCTTCTACTCAGTTTGGAATTGGATTGTTCTTCCTTTTCCAGTTCCTTGAGATGAATCATGAGATTGATTATTTCTGCTCTTTTGAATTCTGGATGTGGGCATTTAATGTGATAAATTTCCATCTTAGGACTGCTTTTGCAGCATCTCACAGGGTTTGATAGCTTGTGGCTTCATTCTCATTTTTTATTCAAGGAATTTAGTGATTTCCTTCTTTAGCTCCTCCCTGACCAAGCTATCATTCAACAAAAGGTCACTTAGTTTCCATGACTTTGTGTGGGGATAAAGGTTCCTGTTGGAATTGAGTTCTACTTTTACTCCATTGCAGTCTGTTAAGATACAAGGTATAATTTCTATTCTTTTAAATTTGTGGAGGTTTTATTTGTGTCCTTGGATATAATTGATGTTGGAGAATAATCTGTGAGCTGATGAGAAGAACGTATATTCAGTAATATTGGGGTGAAATATTCTGTATACATCTGTTAAGCCCATTTGTTCCAGGATTGTGTTTAGGTCCTTTGTTTCCTTGTTTAGTCTCTGCTTGGAGGATCTGTCTCATTCTGTCAATGGGTGTTGTGGGCTACCATATTGTTCAAATCAAGAAGTGTTCATGGGTGGCACCTGTGGCTCAAAGGGTGGTGCCTGTGGCTCAAAAGAGCAGGGCACCAGCCCCATATGCTAGAGGTGGTGGGTTCAAACCCAGCCCCGGCCAAAAACTGCAGGAAAAAAAAAAAAAAAAAGAAGTGTTCATTTTATAAACCTGGGAGCATTAATATTGGGTGCATAAATATTTAGGACTGTAATCTTTTCTTATTGTAATGTTCCCTTGACCAGTATATAGTGTCCATCTTTATTTTGGCTGTTTTAAAGTTAATTGTATCTGCAAAAATGTTTGTAACCCCTGCTTTCTTTAGATTTCTGTTTGTCTGAAATATTATTTTTCAACCCTTCACCTCAAGTCATGATTTGTCCTTAGGAGTTCAATGTGTTTCCTGAAGACAACATATACTGGGCTTGCACTTTGTCTAGTCAGCCAGCCTGTCCTCTTCCATGGGGAATTCAAGCTATTCACATTTATTCAGATAATTGATAAGTATGGTGGAGTTCTGTTCATCTTATTGTACAGAGGTCTGTTGCCTAGTTTTTATCACTTGGGCCATTATGGAAGCTAGACTTTGTCCTTTAGTTTTCAAGTGTCTTTATATTGCTAATGGTCCATCGTACTGATCTGTGCATAGTAGTGGTCTAAGTACTTCCTGTAGAGCTGTTCTTGTACTGGCAAATTTCCTCAATGTTTGCTTGTCAGTAAAAGATTTGATTTCTCCATCAAATATGAAACTTAGTTAAGCAGGATATAGAATCCTAGGCTAAAACTTTTGTTTGAGAAGATTGAAGGTGTGACTCCACTCTCTTCTGGCTTATAAAGTTTTCACTGAAAAGTCCACTGTCACCGTTTTGCCCTTGTAGGTCAGCTGTTGCTTACACCTGGCTGCTTGCAGAATTTTCTCTTCCCTGTTGACTTTGACCAAGTTAATTACAATGTGTCTAGGAGATGCTTTGTATGAATTAAGTCATCCTGGAGTTTGATAGCCGTCTTGTATCTGTATGCCTGGGTCTTTGGCAATGCTTGGGAAATTTTTGACAGTAATGTCTTCAACTAGAGCTCCCATGCTTTGGGAACTCTCTTCTCCTTCAGGGATACTTATGATTCCTAAGTTTGTATGCTTCATGGGGTCCCGTATTTAAGAGATTACTCTGCTTTTGCTCTCTTCTTTTCTACCTCTTTAAATGATTGGGTTAGCTCAAAGTCTTGTCTTTGGATTCTGAGATTCTTTCTTCATGATGGTCTAGTCTGTTGCTAAAACTCCACTGCTTTGAAACTTCTTGAATGCCTCCTTCACTTCTTTAAGCTCCATTATATCCTTTCTAATTATGTCTAGACCTTGGTGACTTTAATTTTGTTGATTTCTTGAGACAATTTTTGGATTTCTTTTTCCACTTTTTCTTCAGTTTCATTTATCCACTATTATATTCTGAATTACAGTTTTGTTATTTCAACAATTTCTTTATGGATGGCATTTTCTGCTGTGGCTCCATTGTAGTCCCTTGGGAGGAGGCATGCTTAGCTCCTAATTTTCATGTTGCTGGGTTCTTTTGCTGATTCCTCCCCATATGTCCTTTCTATTTACATTTTTAACTCTAAACTAAAAGGTTAGGGTATCCCTGAATCTTAATTCAAAGATATTCTGGTTGAACTTGATTAGCCAGCTCACAGGAGGCACTTAGGGCATGGAAGGTGGTGTCTGAACCAACCAGTGGCACAACAATCTGCCAGGTTTAGTGTTCTTTAGCAGGTTCTAGGGCTGTTTGGATGCCCAGACAGGCATGCTGATGTCAGCACTGGCTGCCCCCAAATGCAGAGCTCTCCACTCCCCTCTGTCACTTGCCGAAGCAAAGTGACAGCTCCTTATTCACCAGCTGCTCAGTGAGTCTTGGGCTGCTTGGCTGCCAGATCTGGTGGGCTGATACCAGTTTCATTGGCTGGGGAGAGGGGAAAGAATTCTCCACACCTCTTCCAGGACCTGCTGAAGCAAAGTAGTAGCTAACTGCTCTGCCAGCCACTCAGCAGGTTTTAGAGCCATTTGGATGCCGAATCTGAATGGGAATATCTGAAGCTTGCAGCCTATGGCTCAGGGTTTCACAAAGCAGGATCACCTGAGGACCTACCTACTTTCCTCTAAAAGGGGGGCAGGGTAGGGCAAGAGGACCCGAGGGCAGGGCTTCCAGGTAAAGTGACAAAAATCTTCTTGATCAAATAAATGTTTTTCTCTATTCATCCATTTACTTATATGATCTCTAAGAGAAGACATATTTCCTAAATATCAGTATTTTCTTCTAAGTGCATAGAAATGATCTTGTGTCATAAAGTGATCTTGTGTCTCTAAGCTAATTAATATATGAAGAATCTGTTTCAAATACTAACCAAAATTTCAGAAAATTTTGCAATATACTAAAAGTTGGAAGCCTGTATCTAATACTGACTGACCATGATCGCCTGGGAAAAATGGCATTTGTGCTCCTTCTTGTTACTATAGACATAGACTCAAAAACCTATTCCCACCACATATGCACACAATTCATGCACAGGTATCTGCGAATACATTTGTATTATTCTAGGCTTGGTCTCTCATCTTGATTAATAATATTAGTCATTTTTTTTCAATTGGCTAAGTGAGAAATTTCCAAATTTAACAAGCCTGTCAAATGTATCAATAATCTTGTAAACCATCCTTTCATATTGATGTCAGAAGATTTGAAAATATTTATCAAACATTAATTCATCAAATTTCAATGTGCAGGTAATTGTGTCGTCTTGACTTAATTCTACATAGGTAAGTATATGTATATGGAATGTATATGTATATAAAAGGAAGAAAAAACAAAAATATCTACAAGAGCTTATTTCCATTAGCATACTATGTTTAATTATTTGAATTTCATAAAGATTATGGAATGAGGATATAAGCATATAAATTATTTCCCACTTACATTTTAATTTAGAATACGCATTTTTTCCAAAGAAATTGTCAGTTGCCTAAAGACAAAGGACACAGATGGAGAATCTGGGAAGAGTTAACTGGGCACACTCAGTCCCTCCTCCCAAAAAAGCACCAAGTCATTCTTCCTGCCTTTCTTAGAAACGGAAGGAACAGGTAGATCTTTGAGCACTCATTAAATACAAAGATACCCCAGAGTAAGCCAGGCTTCTCATTAGGCAGATTTAGCACAGATTCGTCATTAGATGACACTCCAGCCTAACATCCAAAATAAATGAACCTATCAACACGTCTTCTCAGACAACCTCACAACCCAGTGTCCACAGCATAACAAACACGATCAACGCCATCCATCAGTTTGATCCCTGTCCTGGGATTACTCTAGTTTTCTACTTTGTGAACAATTCTTTTCTTGTTCCTTCCCTCCAGAAGCTACACGCTTGTTGATTTCTGAAGGGAGCAGATATGCTCAGCTTTGCCCTTCCTGGATTTTCTTTTCAGGGTGACCTGGACTCATGATGAATTAGAGAATTTCCTCTACAGCTGGTTACATCTCCTGTCTCCATAGGGGAGGGCTATGACAGTAGATTAATTTCAATGGAGGAGGAATAGTTTTCATATAGAAAGACTACATGGCCATGAATATAAGCCATGTTGATCTTCATTAGCAAAAAGTTAATACTTTTTATCTTTTCCTACTATCTTCCTCAATTGGCCTTGAGGTTAGTAAAGAAGAATATGTCAATATTGCTCCTAACCTCCCCCTCCCCAGTCAGATTTTTAAATATTATCTCTGTGTTAATGAGTATCAAATATACCAGCCTGGGCATCATGTCCTCATTCCAATAGGACTTGCAGTCCTCACCTTACTGTATACAACACAGTACACTTTCCTGCACATTATGGGGGGATTCAAGGTAGTCTCAGGAAATACTATATTCCACTGGTATAAAAGCTCCATTAAGGGAAAGATTTGTTCACTGCTGTACTCCAGTGCATGCAACAGTGCCTTGGGTATTAGTAGGAACTGAATATCTACTTACTGAATAAACATAAATGTACTTTAGATATCTACTACATTGTCTATTTGGTGCTAGGCACTATTAGCTGACAATACAAAGTATATCTGTATAGTGTTAATAGTTTGCTAAGCACTCACATTTGATCCTTTCAATGATTAGGTAATATAGACAGGGAAGACACTAATTTCACTTTTAAAACATGGAAATTACAGGTCAGAAAGATTAAATCTACATTAGAACTTCGCCTCAAATGCAGGCGTTGTAATTCTAATTTCAGAGCTCTTTCTTGATTTAATATGGTACCTCTTGCATTAACGTTAATGCTTCATTAAATACTTCCACGTGCAGTACTGAAATCACTTCTGTTGTTTTATTGCACAAGATACATATTTACTGCATAAGATACGTTTCATGTTGATGCATGTGAACTTTAAAACATGTATTTTCTTTGATCTTATCTGTTTCAGTATGATCCCTGCCCTATTTGTACCAACAGTACTTGAAGAATCTGCTAAACAAGATTCTTAAGCCCTATTACAAAAGTACTGACTTTTACTGATCAGACCCACTGTGTATGGGTCAAATATTTCTAACAGGCACTCCACCTGCATACTAAATTTCAAGATCCACTAGATTCAATCATTTCTTAGCTTTCCTTACAAACATTCTCTTTGTAAACACTTACCCAAAAGCTTGCCAAGTAACTACTATGAACTATGTATTCTCCAAATATACCTTGTCCTATTCTACTTTTCACTAGAGTTTTAACATTCTGTCCTAATCCTTTTACAAATTCTATCCTAGAATGGATAGAATACAGCCATGCTCAAACACAATTCTAACATGAAGACTTTAATGATAGTTTTCCTCTTAAAAGCCTTCACTCTGGGTCTTAGTCAGTTTACTCATACTATATTATACCAAATAAAATTGTTATCGACAACTCCTTCTGGACAGCAAGAACTGTACATGATATACCTTAGTAGGTCACTGTGAATAATGTTAAATATTTATTATAAATAAGGGACAATGAACTGCTCCCAGCAAATTAGCAAAAACAAATATTAAATATCTCAGGGAGGTGAAAGATGTGATGGAAACCAAATGTCTAAGGTATTACAGTACTACTTCTATAAGAAAACGCCTGGACAGCATTTGGCAAACAGTAGGTTCTCCATGTTTTCTAAATGGACAGCTCTACTGGCTGAAAAAAATGAAATATGAATTAGCTTACAAAAAAAGAACTAAATTCTTCACATAAAATAAAGTTAGCTACTATGATATCACACTATGAATAAATTCTCCTGAGGGATTAGACAACTTTATAAAATTGGAAAAACATGAATTTAAGTACATTTCTTCTTAATACATAGAAACATTTCAATATAGTTAGCTTCCTATTTCTGCATTATTTTATTAATATTTACTACATGTTATACTAGACACATGTCTTGAGATTTTTGCACCCTATTGAAATAGGGCAATTTGGGGTCAAAAGGGGAGAGTAATGACACAAAACCATGTCCTTCTCTATCAATTTAGGATTTTTTCAAGGTATTTGAAATTCATTAATATCTCATTACTGTTTACCTTAGTCCTACTATAAAGTATCAGAAATAACAAGATCTGAATAATTTAACAGAATTTCATTTAATAAGTATATTTAAAGTTCATCTCTTCCAAAAACAGCATTTTTATTACATTCAAATTGTATTCATTTTAAATATCAACAAACCCATCATTTACATACAGGGATAGATATTACAAAACAGATAGAAATTAAAACAAGTTTTATTTTTTAAAAGTCCCTCCAAATTTAGAACACTGTGAACTACTAAATACATACTAAAAATGTATGCGTTATCAGGAAAACACAAGTTGCCCTAATAGGAAAGAACTATAATACACATACAATGGAACATAATTCACATAGGCTCAATTTACAGGTATGTCTCAAAGTACAAAAAAAATTAACTACAAATACAGGCAAAAATCGTACCTTACATTCTAGACTAATGCACCAATATTTAATGTTTTCCCAGAAAAATAGAAGGGTTCTCAAGATTTTTCCGTTGACCCATGATTTTCATGTCTTTGTTCTCAAATACAGAAGCAGAGGACTTAGGTTCCTTTTTGTGTTTAATTCAGTCATGTTTAGGTGTTTTATTAATAGCAACAACTGAAATGTATTATGAGAAATGCTACCAAACCTGTTCTATTTAGAGCTCAGTAACCAAGACATTTCTCTCATTCTTTCCTATACTTCCATTTTCCCTTCAAAAAGTCTCTTAAAGTTCATAGCGAGTGGTAGTAAAGAGATCAAGTATTTCAGAGATGGCAAAAAAAATGAAACTTGGCACTAGCACAGGTTTATCAAAAAATCAACCCCCATTTATTAAATCATATATTCAAAAAAGGAAAATCGTATCTGAAAGTGTAAGTCAGAGAAAACATACCAAAAAAAAAAAAAGTATATGGAAGAAGGTGTTTTGAATTGTGGTGCTTCTGGGCTTTAGTTCGGAAGACATCTAGCAATCAACCTACCAGCAACTGTGGAGTATTTTTAAAATTTACATTAACTTGTTTAAATTGTTAACCTGTCTAAATCAAGTTTCTGTAGCAGAAACAAAAGGTCACAATTACTATGCTCAAATGACAGATGTGTGAAGGTTGTTAAATGGGAGGAAGGAGTATTGTACACATCAGGTTAAAAGGCAGAAGTAGAAATAAAACTAAGTACTTAATCTGATCTGACCCAAGGCAAGGAGGAATTCTGTGCCATTCTTCAGATTTTATACTGTATTTCATCATCACAGAAAAAGAACATCCCTCCTTTTTTTCCTTAATGTGTCTCAGGTTAAAAATGGCAGAAAGAATACCCCTTAATAAGCATATATATATTTAAAAGGGACATTTTTAGAATTTGGTTGGTTGTGTTTTTCTTTTTTTTTTTTTTTTAATGGTAACTATTAAGAGTTGACACTTAAAATTGTATTTAGAGATTTTCAGGCCTCTTTATATTAAAACTTCACAAGTCATCAATAAAAGTTGTAACTCAGGGAGGTTTCTTTTGTTTGTTTGTTCTATTTATACATGTTGCCCAAGTTGGACTTGAATTCCTGGGTTTAAGCGATCCTCCGACCTCTGCCTCTGGAGTAGCTGGGACTATATGTGCATACTACCATGCCTGGCTTGGCTATTCAATTTTTTATAGAAATGAAACGCTTAACATCAAATTAAATTTGTTTAAAATAACTGCTATTGTGTCAAATAATGAAACTACTACTACTATATTTATTCATTACAAACATTACATAATTATTCCCTATGATCACTATAAATGATCCTTTTTGCTTGTGTGTGAAGATATGAAGATGGTGGTTCTGAAGCAATACTCTAAACCAGAAAGGCCTGGTCATAACACACAACCCCGACTCTGTTTTGGAAGTCAGTGCATTCAGTGGTTATAAATAGTCAGGATGTTATTTCACTGCTAAGGAGTTCTGGAGGATTAAAAAAGAAGAAGTGAAGATAAGATGAATAATCTAAAAGTTATCATAATGATCACAAATGCTGCCAGTATTCCAATGAAAGTATAGAATAACCTGAGTATTAATCAGTTGTGGTTTTTTCTCCCAATGGAAGGCGTTCCCATAACTGGAGCAACTGTTCACCAACCTGAGGTTCTAGTTCCTAAATAAACCAAAAGTCAAAATAAACATAAAAAGAACTAGACTGAAATTTTTTAAAACACCAAAATCTATATTGATAAAAATGTAAGAAAATCACTTTAAATTTTTCGTTTTCCTACTAGAACATGCTAAAATCACATGGCATACGTTTTTTCTAATTCTTTGCTTCAAGGTTTATGGAGTCAATGTCCAGATTTAACATTGTAGTTATCCTTGCTTGTACAGATGTAAATTAAAAAATAATAAAAGGAAAAAAGATTGCATTAATCTGTCAATATGTAAACTTTTGTGTCAAAATGGCGACAGATGGAGTCCTTTTAGAACTTTATCTATCTGAAAATAATGGATTCGTTTCTTTCTTTCCTTTTTTTAAATTATTTTTTTATTTTTGAGACAGAGTCTCTTACTCTGTTGTCCTGGGTAGAGTGCCATGGCGTCATAGCTCATGGTAACCTCAAACTCTTGGGCTCAAGTGATCCTCTTCCCTCAGCCTCCTCAGTATCTGGGAATATAAGCGCCCACCACTATACCCAGCTAATTTGTCTGTTGTTTAGTAGTGACAAGGTCTCACTCTTGCTCAGGCTATCTTGAACTCCTGAACTCAGGCAATCCATCCACCCTGGCCTCCTAGAGTGGTAGGATTACAGGTGTGATTTACAGGCCCCCAAGGCTGGCCTGAGATTTTGTTTCTAATGCAGACTTAGCAAAAGTACTTAGCTGGAAATTCCAAAGGTTTACTATGAACTCTACCTAGCATATTAGATGTTTTGAGGTTTTTTTCCCTCAAAAAAACCTTAGGTGACTATACATTCTTACCTTAGAAATTACTAAAATTAAACTTATTTCAAAATCATTATTATAGAATAAAAATGAACAGAATGCCACTTTATAGTCCTCCTATGGCATGATATTTCTCATAAATATTTAAAAAGCACCTGCTTTTCACATGGTGATCTGAAGTGAGTCACACTTGTTCAAACAAATTATTAGCTGTGCAAAACGTAGTTATTATATGTGCAAAATTTAGCTTAGGCAAAACTAACCTCTGAATCTATTTTCTCCTACATAAAACTGGACTAATAACTCCTTTTATTCATTAAAAAAAAAAAAAAAACTTATAATGCAGGTAGCACAGTTTTTGGTCAATATATACAGAGTGGCCATTGTGTGCAATTTAAAACTATACACAAGCTTTATGAACACCGTGTATTAATTCCCATCACCTTAAATAGCTTAAAATGCATGTAAGCAGCATGATGAAGGCAAACCAAAATATAATAGAAATAAAACAAGCCAACAGAATATAAAAAGGTTATTTACCTTATATAATTAGTTAAAGCAATAGAGAAACTAGATACTGTTGTCATCTTGAGACTTTAGTCAAATTACCTCAGAATTGCACTCAGTCTTGATCACATGTTTAGTTATTAGCAAGACAACAGAAACCTTCATGAAGTAACTTTTAAGTATTTTATATAATAGAGAAATCTTTAGAAAGAAGCCAAATTTACAAAATGTAAAAAGTGCAATGAGCTATAAGACACCTTTCCAAATAGGATTTTACTGGCTTTTTTACATAGCTAGACCACTATTTCCCATGTACAAATAGAATATAAAATTTGTATTCTTATACATTCTCCTCAAAGCACTGAATAACAGCAAAATAAAACAGAAACAAAAGAAAAATTTGTAAATGTCATTGTATACCTGCCCATCTCGGCTTATCTGTACTTTCTTGTTGTCATTCCATGGATTGAGTAAATGGTGTGCAAACTGAAAGGGAAGACTCTCTTTCCGTATCCACTCTACCTTAAATACTCCTCCTAGGCCAGCTGAGCCCCATTCCTGGCTCTTCTCTCTTCCTATCTCAGAACACATCCTAGAAAATCCCTGTGGATAAAATGGGAGGAAGGAATAGAGGCAAGGATAATATTAAAATGTCTAAATTCAATTTATCTGATTAGGCTGAGTTTTTTTAACCTTTAAAATATAAATATAACAGATACCTAACAAAAGCAAAAAATAAGCTACCTATTAAATTTTCTTATGAAAAAATTTATTAATAAATCTGAGAGAAAGACCAATTCTATTCTTCTAACATAATTTCAAACATTAACAGAGAATTTCTAAATAATGCATCATTTCTAAGTCTACATTTATTCCAAGATAAATGAATAAAATCTAATTTTTTTATTTCCAAAAATTATAATAAATATCAAATAAATTCATTATTTTATAAATTCAGACACAGCAAACATTAAGTCAACATGAGTTAAGAAACACTTCATTTCTTGATTGCCAATACTAACTTCCTTGGCCTATTTAAATAATTTTTTTTTTTTTTTAAGTCAAGCTTCTCATTATTTTTAATCCACTTGAGAATTAGTAAATCTAAAGTTGCCGTTGGAAGGAAAAACTGTTATGTTCAGAAGGAAAGGCTATGATAAGATAAGGTACAAACAAAAGTATCCCAGTTCTATCACTCCCTTGAAGAGGCACTACATTCCTCTTTCTTTCTCAATCAAGCAAAAGGCATTATCACCTTATAATGCAGTATAATAAACAGTAAAAAGCCAGGGGTTTTTGTTGTTGTTGTTGTTTGTTTGTTTTAAATCTCTTCTGTTCTAACTTATAGCCAGAACACCCCCCATTTTACTGTTTCAGGATGGCTCACCTGGAAATGTCCAGATCCTTGAACAGAAAATACCAAGTAAACCATGCTGCTTTCCCAAAAGGCTCGATTTAGCTTCCGCTCATTACTAGGGGTTGTAGACCAGATACCCTTCTGCTGAGAAATTTCAAGGTTTCTCAAATTGCTACTCTTCATTATAAAGTATCGAATAGGCATGTTTGGTCTGGGTGAAGGAGATTTTGAGCCCTAGAAAAGAATGTGTAAGTTTTTGAAAGCTAATTTGATGTTTCAAAACCAATACACCCCATTAAATAATATCTTCACAAACATATAAACCAAAGTATTTACCAAATATTCAATAAGTACAAATAGTTCTATCATGACTAAATATCTATGCAAGGGTCAATCAAAATGAAGTTAAAGAGCCAAAAATCAGTACTCATTTTTAGAGCATTCAAAACCACTTATTAATAAAGGCTCTTGGAACACCAACATTGGGGATTTATACTCCAAATGTACTTTCAGATGTGTTTCAATAAATCTTCAAAATCCAGCAACAAAACAAAAATTGCACCAGCCTACTGCCTGGAAGTAGTTACCAGTTAACAAAGAGAAACAGAGAGCCCAGTGATTTCAATGAATTGTGAAGACAGATTGGAGTTTAGAGACCGAGGCAATTATAATTTGCACGGCATGATTGAAGGGAGTTCAAGTAAAGCTCCAAAGTAATTACACAGTGGTCTCTACAAGGTTTTGACTGAGTACTGTCCTGAATATGAGTAAGCGGGGAAAAAATGATCTGAAGCTAGGGAAAAGATCCAAACAAAAACAACAGAACAATTTTCAGAGTTCACACATGGCTGGGAATAATTCATGTTACCCTCAGACAGAACAGAGAGACTGTATGAATACATAGGGCATTGGCCCACAGAAGGGTCATACCACAGTACTAGAACTAAATTAAGACCAGAATAAAGACTGCTGTGGACATGCCCTGACACTACTTAAATGCAAATCTAAAAAGGTTTAATTAATTGACGATCACAATTTGTATATCAGAACAAAATTTAACACTAGAGGAATACAACAAAAACCTAGCAGTCAAACAAAATTTCACAAAAAAGCAAAAAAACAGGAAAATATGACTCATAATCAAGAAAAAAAAAGTATTCAAAAGAAATGGATTCAGATACGACAGACATAATTAGTAGACAAGAATGTTAATGCATCTATTATAAATACATTCCTTTTGTTCAAGAAGGTAGAGAAAAATATGAACATAATGAGGGGAGAAAGGAAAGATATTTTTAAAAGACCCAAAGATAACCTCTAGAGATGAAAACGTAATATTTGAAAGCAAATAACATGTGAAGTAAAGATGTAACAATAGAAATTATTCACAATCAAGCAAAAGAAATAAAACTGAACAAAATGAAAAGAACATCAGCGACCTGTGGAACAATATTAAGTGGATTTACATTCATATTTTCACAGTCCCAAAAAGGAAG
The DNA here is from genome assembly GCA_963574355.1 of Loris lydekkerianus. Lineage (NCBI taxonomy): Eukaryota > Metazoa > Chordata > Mammalia > Primates > Lorisidae > Loris > Loris lydekkerianus. The sequence continues at coordinate 15,685 of CAUYPK010089144.1, forward strand.
GTCTTCAGCAAAAGTAAATGATACAAGATGGACATATGAACACAAAAGAATGAAGAGTGGCAAATAAGTGAATAATATAAAAGACGGTTTTCTGACTGTTAAATCTTGATAAAAGATACCTGACCGTGTAATGCAAAAATATTGTATTGTAGCATTTATATAGAAATAAAATGTATGAAAACAATAACACAAAAGGAATAAAGGGTAAAATAAAAGAACACAGTTGCAAGGTTCTCAAAACTACACCTGAAATACCATAATACTGATTCAAGAGGCACTTGAGTAAGTTAAAAATAGCTTTGCCAGTAAATTCTATCAAAGATTTATAGAAAAAAGACCAATTCTATACATCTCTTCTAAAATACTGAAGTGAAAGGAACACTTCCCAACTAATTTTAAGAGGCAAGAATTACCCTGATACCAAAATCATACAAATACAAGAAACCTACAGACTAATATTCCTCATGAACAAAGGTTGCATATTTAACAATATTCTTGATTTAACAAAAATCAAATCCAGCAAAATATAGAAAGGGTACCATCGTGACTGATATATAAAAATTAACAAAAAAAAATCAATCAATGAAATTTACCAAAACATCTTCCTCCTAGAATCAGGGAAAAGATATCTGCTCTCAACACTTTTATTCAACATTTTACTCAAGACTGAAGCCAAAAAAATAAGGTAAAAAAATAAATAAACAGCAATCAGAATGAACACATAAAAAGTAAAACTACTTTCTTAATAGATGGTATGATTATCTTTGTAGAATATCCATAGAAATCTACATAAGAAACTAATAGAATTAATAAATAAAGCATGGTCATTGATACAGGGCAAATATAAAAAATCAAACATTTCTATATACTGTCAATGGACACCTGGAAATAGAAACTTTAAAAAACAATATTATCAAAATTATTAAATACTTAAGGATAAATTCAATTAAGAAGTGTGTAATGCCTGTCCTGTGAGATTTACACAAAACACTGTTGAGGGAAATTAAAGGAATACCTAAAGGGATATCTAAATGGACAGATATACCATGCTATGAGCTAACATAGTAAAAATTATTAATTGTTGATTTTCTTCAAATAATTCCGCCACTTAATATACTAAACTTTTTTCTGTAGAAACTGAAAAGCTGACTCTAAAGTTTATGTGAAAGCATAAAGGACCCAGAATAACAAAACAAAATTTTTTTGAAAAAGATGAACAAAGTTAGAAGACAAACATTAACTGACTTTAAGACTCACTATAAAACTTGTAAAATCTAGTCAGTGTGTCATAAAAAAAAAAAAAAGTACAAATCAATTAAACTGAATAAAACCCAATGAATAAACCACGTATTTGTGTTCAACTTTTGACAGAGGTACTACAGCAATTCAATGGGGAAAAAAATGTTTATCAACAAATGGTACTAGAAGAATTATATAGGTCAAAGCCAAAAAATGATGCATGACTTGCCATACCATAAACAAAAATTAACTTGAAATAGATCATATACCATATAATTAAATTAAATGTTAAGACTTCTAGAAGGAAACACAGGAGAAAATCTTGGGTTTCACAAAAATTTCTTAGGACAGAAAAAATACGAATCATAATAGAAAAGATTAATGAAATGGAGCAAAATTAACAACATTTGCTCTTCAAAAGATACTGTTCAACATCCATTAGTTACTGGGAAAAAACAAATTAAAACTACAATGAGCTGTCACTACCTACCCTTAGAATGGCTAAAATTACCAAAACTAATAATGCCAAGTATATGTAACAAATAGAATTCATACAGATTGTTAAAAGGCAGGCAAAATAGTACAGCAAACAGTTGGGTAACTTCTTATAAAGTATATGATTATCATACAACCCAACCCAACAATCCTCTTATATTTATTTGCCCAAGAATAGAGCATATTACACACAAAGACTTGTACTGGAATATTACAGATGCTTTATTCACAATTGCCAAAGATGGAAACAACACAAATATGTCTATCACTGTGAATGGCTAAACAAACTATAATATATTTATAGAATGGAATACTACTCAGGAATAAAATAAACTAATAGTACACTCAACAATATAGATGAATTTTAAAAGTATTATATTAAATGAAACAGGCCAGATACAAAAAGCTAAATGCATATGATTCTATTTATAAGAAGTTCTAGAAAAGGCAACTCTAGGGTCCAGACAAATCAGTAGTTACCCAGCACTGGGGGTGATGGAAATATTTTGTACATGACTGTGGTACAGTTACCTAACTGCATATATTTGTTAAAATTCACTAAATTACGTAGTTTAAATCAGTAGATTTTATGATGTGTAAATTTTACCTTAATAAAGGTATTTAAATTATAAATAAAAACCCCCCAAAACCTAAGAATGAAAATCTATAAAAACATTCCTTTTCCTCTTATTTAGAAGAGTACTTCAGCAGAAATATTCACCAAAGCCCACGTAGCTAAATAAGCTCTAATCAAATACTTACTTACTCAGCTACTAACAATGCAGGAAAAGTGAAAGTCATCACATCCTGAACAAATTTTTAAAAGACAGTTTTCAATTCTGTATGAACATTTCCTACAGCCCTACCCTCATCTTGTCTTTTGTTTTTAAATATAACATTTGAACTGCAGAAATCAATTAATAGTTGAAAGTAACCATTGTTTTCAATTCTGAAATTATAAACCAAAATTAAATTAATTTCTGTAAAAAAAAAAAAAATCTATTTGTTTAAACAAAAAAGTTTCTAAAAACAAAGAAAGAATAAATCGCCTCAATACATGCCATTAATTAGTGTTAATTTTACAACACTGAACACGTTAAAAACTAGAAATACTTACCAAGCAGGAAAAACATTAAAATTTACTTAAATTGTCTCGAGTTTGCCAACTTCAACTTTAATCTAGAACAGAGGCCATTTTGTTCCAATTTTTAATATCCAATTTTTAGATATGCTACAAACATGGTCCTTACTATATCTACGTTTAAATACTCTACCTTTCCTGAGGATGGAGGAGAAGGACTAGCACAAGGACTTGGGTAACTACTACTGTCTGTAGATTTCACAGAAGACTGATCTGATCGATCATCAGTGCTTCGTTTAGGATGTAAAATTCCTCTGTCTTTGTACTTCTGAGGTGGGTGTAATGCTGGAGATGGAGATTTCATCAATACTCTTGAGCAAGAAAGAAGGAAAGATCAGTTATATATAAGTTTATAATACAAAGCAGATGCCACTTCAATCCAAAGTCTCAGCAATACTGTGATTTATGAAACAGTATTCTAAAATACTGGAGTCAGGAAATATAGATGTCTACAAAAGAACTAAATTTACAACTAGCCAGGTATGTGATCCTAAGTCTCTTAACTTGCCTAAGCTTTAATTTCTTCATATGTTAAACAAAACTATTAGATTAGATAAACTCTAAGACTCTTCTAAAATTCTATGAATAAATGCTGTAAACTTGGCAATAGGGAATATTATAATTTTTTTAAGAGTGTAGGTCTTTGTGGAACTACCAGACATTAATATTCTTGCCAACACAATCTAATCAACCTCTGAGAGCTAACTACCGGTTTACATGAAATACATAGGGTATAGGAATAAATGGTGCCAATAAAAAACAAAGAGACAAACACAGAACGTGAGACATCTTACAATCCCACTGACTTAGTTTCTTCAAAAAAGTCAATAGAGGGGGCAACACCTGTGGCTCAGTGAGCAGGGTGCCGGCCCCATATACTGAGGGTGGTGGGTTTGAACCCAGCCCCGGCCAAACTGCAATAAAAAAATAGCCAGGCATTGTGATGGGCACCTGTAGTCCCAGGTACTTGGGAGGCTGAGGCAAGAGAATCACCTAAGCCCAAGAGCTGGAGGTTCTGTGAGCTGTGACACCAGGGCACTATATGAAGGGCAACAAAGTGAGACTCTGTCTCAAAAAAAAGAAAAGAAAAGAAAAGTTTAAATAGAGGAACTACTCTAGATCACAACAGACCCAAGAAACATGTCATCCTTATATAATGCGTGGGTCTTCCTTGCATGCTTGTTCAAATAAATCAATAATTTAAAACTGAGAATATAATTTTATTGGAACTGCCAACTACTCTGGTTATGTAGGAAATTGCTCCTATTTTTATTAGATGCATATTTAAATATGTAAGAGTAAAATGATGTGGTGTGTCGGAGTCACTTTGAAATATGTAAGCAAAAAAGGATAAAAGAAAATTTTGGTGGGTAAATCAAGTAGGTGAAAATCTTGGTAATTGTTGAATCTGGACTACAAAGTTCCATTATTGTATGCCATTTACTTTGTTGTTTTTTACAGTATTTATAATGAATAAATTTAAAACAAAAAATGATAAATTTTCAATAATTCATTAGTTGTTCTAATGAATTTAAGAATTTAATAATTCTTAAAATTATAATTACTCTATGAACAAGTGGTTTATTCCCCCCACTTTATTTTTCCACCAATAAATATTTTATATCTAGGATTCTTTTGCAAATAAAATTAAATGTCTACAGCCTAAAGATATTAATAAGATATGAATGAACATCTGACAAAAAATGGGCAAGACATGTAAAATAACTTTTCAGGGGCATTTTCTCCAGTGAACTGAAGTCCAGTGAATTACCTAGCAATAAAGTGGCATCATCATAGTTCACTGCAACCTCACACTCCTGGGATCAAGAGATCCTCCTGCCTCAACCTACACATACCATCACACCTGGCAAATTTTTTCCATTTCTGGCAGAGATGGGGTCTTGTTCTTGCTCAGGCTAGTCTCCAATTCCTGACCTCAAGCAATCCTCCTGCCTCAGATTCCCAAAGTGCTAGGATTATAGGCATGAGCCACCATACCTGGTCTATAAAGTTATAGTTTTAAAATATTGTAAAAACACACTATTCTAAGACAAATCATTTTCCTAGAGAAAATGTCAACTATTTTGACAAAATGTTAGAAATTTACCTTTCTGTAGCAATGGACTCATCAGAAAATTCAGTATCTGCTGAACTTTTCCTACTATTATTTGACCTCCAAGATGATGCCAAAGGAAGTTCTTCTGAAGACATAGGCCTTGGCCTTTGGCCAATCCCAGATGGTTGCTGTAAACCTGCAGACTGTTCTTCAGTGCTTAAAACAGCTATAATTGCTCTAATGGTAGCTTCATCAACTTGAGACCAAGGTTTAGATGGTGCTCTCATTCGGCGTAAAAATAAGCTATGCCACTTCTGTCTGAGTTGTAGCAATAAACTGGCTGCCTGTAATAAAAGTGTCCTCAGTTCAAATAGATAAAAGTAAAATGTACATCACATACACAAGACACTTGCTTATTAGTTAAGGCCTGCAGTTTGTTTCCAAAGAACATATTTTACATTTCATATACTTTACTATTAATTCTACTCTCTATTGAATGAATGAAATAATTTCTCATTTATAAAACTCTAAGCACTAGAAAGACAGAATCAAATGAAACAGTGTAGTAAGAAAGATAGCAACAATAGTTAAGTTGAAATATGGGAAATAGTCTGGAAAAGTAACAGGAGGGCAAATAGATTACATTTAGTTCTATTCATATTGTTATTTTAATGCCTGTAGAACATCCAAACGATTATGTCCAGAAGGCAGCTGGATTCACACAAAGGCCCAAGCTAGAGACATAAACTTGAGAGTCATGAGTGTACAAAGGGCTACTAAATCTACAGACAGATATAAGGTCCCTGAGGATTGTGCAGACAGAATGAGAAAAACAGAGTAAGGCACAGAACTTAAAATTTAAGACACAAACACATCTAAAATTTAAGACACAACACATACAGAAGAGTCAGTGAAACAACCCAAGGAGGAATGACCAAAAGGAAGAAGAATTAGCAAAGAGTAATGTCACAGTAACTCATGACAAAGAAGTTGGAGCAAGAATAAGGAAGAAAAATGGAGAAGGATTACAAAAAAGAGGTTATGAACAGTAGTGCCAAATATTAAAGAGAAGTCACATTTCTGAGGTACTTCAGATTAGCTTTGAGAACATGGAGGATACAGTTGACCTTGGGGAGTACAGTTTCAGTGAAGTGAAAGGTTGGTGAGAATGGAAGTAAAACTGTACTAGGTTGAGGTGGTAAATGAATGGATGGCATAAAAGTAAACCTAACAGTGACAATTACTGACAGTTCAGCCACCCCCCAAAATGCACAGAAAATGATCTTTAAAAGCAGAGTTGGAATTAAGGGAGACTTTGTCCAGACTCTGTCTCACTTTGTCACCCTTGATAAGTGTGCCATCGCGTCACAGCTCACAGCGACCTCAAACTCTTGGGCTCAAGCGATTCTCTTGCCTCAGCCTCCCAAGTAGCTGGGACTATAAGATGCCCACCACAATGTCCAGCTATTTTTAGAGACAGGGTCTTGATTTTACTCAGGTTGGTCTCCAACTCCTGAGCTCCAGAGATCCACCCACCTCAGTCTCTCAGGGTGCTATGATTACAAGCATGAGCCACCAAGACCAGCCAGAAAATTTTTAATCTGATAGAAACATTTCTCTCTCACAATCTGAAGTATATAGAAAGAGAAAACAGAATGAACTCCTATCTATCCCTAACAAACAGTTACACAAAATAAAGGGAATTCTTGTGCACTCAATATTCAACATCTTTTTTATATATATGGAAATATTCAAGTATTACTTCTGTGGTCTGAATGTTTTTGCCCCCCCCTCTAAAAATTCGTGTTGAATTTAATCCCCAATGCAATGGTATTGGGAGGTATTAGCTTTTGAGAGGTGATTGAGTCATGAGGCCTCTGCCCTCCTGAATGGGATTAGGTGTCCTTATAAAAGGGCTTGACAGAAGGAGTTCATCCCTCTTGACCTTCCACTTTCTGCCATGTGAAGACACATATATAGCACTTCTCTCCTCCAGAGGACACAGGGCAGAAGGCATCATCTTGGAAGCAGACAGCAGCCCTCCAGAGCTATAATCAATATATTTTCATCTTCATAAATTATTTAGTCTGAGGTATTTGTTAGAATACCTCTATTCTGTTAGAATAGACAAATTACCTTCCTTAAATACTGAGCCACTCTTAAGTTTTTCAAGTCCTCTGTACCCTAATACAGCAGAGAATGTACAAGGGCCCTATGAAAACTGAAAAATAATACTATATTCTCTAATACCAAGAACTCAATATTGAAGATAACTTTTTTCATACTGCATGTCAATTCATATTATCTAAATAAAAGACATTTATTACACTACAAAAAAGCAACTTACCTCTGGCTCTAGTTTGAAATTGAGCCACTCATCAAGTTTCAAGGCTGCCAAATTAGCAGTAGTTCTATCCTCCATTTCACTATCACTACTGTCATTGGGAATGCCATCCACTGTACAAACACATAATGCAAGAAAAATATCATTTTTACCACCTCACATTATAGTTAAAAGTAAGCAGAATACATACTCTACATACTCAAATGCTCCTGACCCACTAAAATGTTGTATGGGAAGTTCTCCAAACCCAAAAGATCACAAATCAAATCTCAATATTTAAAAGGAGCGAAAAAAAGGACATTTGAAAACTATAATCTCTAATCATAATGCAATAAAACAAAAAGGACAAGAACTTAAGAACTGAAAGGGTTGAGGGAGGGGTATTGGTGGAATCACACCTACGGGGCATCTCACAAGGGCAAGGGAGAAACTCAGCAAATGTGAAATGTAAATGTCATGACACGGTTACTGGGAAAATGCCAAGAAGGCTATGTAGAATATTGGCATGAAAATTTTTCAAATTTTTTATGAAGCTATTATATTATGCCCCATGATAATATAAATTTACACAGATATTATTTAATAAAAAAAAAAAGAGTAAATCCTAATAATAACATGTCAGTATCACTTTATTAATTCTAACAAAGGTAACACAAGATAACAATAGGTGAAGGTG
>CAUYPK010089145.1:0-74839 GCA_963574355.1 Loris lydekkerianus
TTGCACTTACAAGGGTACATGTGAAACTTAGTAAATGTAGAATATAAATGTCTTAACACAATAACTAAGAAAATGCCAGGAAGGCTATGTTAACCAGTGTCATGAAAATATGTCAAATGGTCTACAAAACCAGTGTATGGTGCCCCATGATTGCATTAATGTACACAGCTAAGATTTAATAATAAAAAATAAAAGAGAATTTCTAATAAATAAGGAAAAATGATAATGCAGACCAGAAAAGGACTAGCTAAGAGATTTTGTATGAAGTAATGACTAGAAAGTGGATCAAGTGCACAATTATAAAATGTAGTTTGTTCTTAAATAAAAGTATAAACTGTTCATCCTTGACAATAAGAAGGAAATGAGAGTGTACCAGTACTAATAAGAAGGGGGAGATGTAAAAGTTCTCTTCATATGTCATGTATTTCATCAATAATAAAAGAATGAAGGATTAATAGTTAAGCGAAAAGTAGAGTAAGTGTTGGAAGTTTGCAAAAAGAGGGGAAATGTAAAGGAAGTGTTGGTTCCCTGGAGGGTGATAGCGAATGCTAAAGTCTGCCTTTCTGTACTGCTTCCAAAAACTAGATGGCTAAAAGAAGAGAGCAAATAAGACTACCTGCGGTGTATAACTACAGTATTTCCAGGATACACAGACTATTACAGACTTCAATTTATATCTAAGTCTGGAGTATAAATTAGTACATTCTCCATGGAAAATGGTTAGGCAATTGCTACTAAATCTAAACTTATGCTTATCCTGTGACCTAGAAATTCTGTTTCTATGTGTGTAACCAACAACAACAAAATAAAAATAAAAAATAAAATAAAATAAAATAAAATAAAATAAAATAAAATAAAATAAAATAAAATAAAATAAAATAAAATAAAATAAAATAAAATACAGGCACAAATACACACATAGTAACAATTTTAATTGTCTAGTGACCAAAGAGCATGGGAAAGAAAATGGAACAGGGAAATGTATTTTTTCCTGGAAGTTTTTCCCCATGGAGAGATACATAAATGAATTTATGAAAGAAAAGGACTATCATAGGGACCACTGGGCTGAAAGATTAAAAGTCCTAGCTGTGGAACATATTCCTCCGTCTAACCTCTGTCCTCTAGCCCAAGGAGACTGGCTCTGAACTTCCCTATGTCACAGTGATTGCAATCTCTCCAATGCTGAATGCCTCTTCTATGGATATTATTCATCTTCTGTCTTCCCTATCTGATATTCCACTCTTCATTTTACCCACAGAACGATTCTTCAAAACACAAGTATGATCACATCATTTGCAGGGACTCCCCCTATTGTCAGGGTCAAGGCCACACTCCTCTGCATACCCTACAGAGGCTGGCTTGACCCCAAGATTCCCACACCAGCCCATCTTTAAGTCAGACCAGACTTCTAATAGTGCTTATCATCACCTCTCTGTGTCCTTATGTCTGCTCCCACTGTTGCTGGAAGGAAGCAACAGTTTTCCCTGCTTGTGGCCTTTTGAATGCCTACTAATCATTTCAGACTCAGCTCAAATGCTCCTCCCTCCTTCATGTTCAAATACGACTCAATGTGATCACCCACCTCCCAGCAGTATACACACAAGCCACCCTGTCGTTTGACAGTCCACAGAACCGTGAGTATCTAAAAAACACTTTGTTTTGCTTTGTTTTGCTTTTCTTGTATATTTTTAAAGGGCTTAGACATCCGACAAAACTGAATTTAAATTCTGACTCTGACATTAGTTGTCTCTGAAACTGTGAAAATATCCCTAACCTCAGTTCCTTAGTCACTTTATCAGGTACAATCTAGACGGTGGCGCATGCTGCTTCAGTCCCTACCCTCACCACCACTCTTTCTGTCGTTTCTTTCCATTCTATAACAGGATAGAGTAGCATAACAGGGGAAGATACCGTCAAACTATTTCTGTGACAGGACAGGCTCTGTCTGCAGTGAATTCATTAATTAAGGTATTTTACTAACAATAACTAATACTACCAAGAGCACCCCTATAAAACTATTCAGTGAGCAAAACAACGGAAAAATGAGGAGATAACAACAACAAAAACTGTGATTATATCCCTCTGAAGAGACTGGGGTTTGTGAAAATGTATTTCATATTAAAAACACCAACCCAGAGAAGAGATGGGGTGATAGCTTGAGCCCAAAGAGAAACCTCATGTTCATTTTTTAGTGTTTTGTGTGTGTTATGTCAAGGCATATTGGAGGGAACAGAAAATGATAAAAATAGCTTACTTCTGTGTCGTGCTATTTACTATAGTCGATGACAGCAAACCGATCTCAGCTCCAAATCTGTAGTCATGGGCGCAGGGTGGCGAGCCCACGTGATATCTAGAGTGATAGCGTGTGGTGCATTTCCCTTGCTTTTAATGACATAGCCTTTGATTTTACTCTAGTAGCACTAATTAATTATGCATTACAAATGTCAAATAAGAGAAAGATTTTACCCTAAATTTACAGAGACATAAAAAAGGTAAAGTAACCTTACCAAGGTCACACAGCAGGCTTTCAACAGAGCCACACTTATAAGCCCCTTGAATATTCACCAGTGAAATATTTAATATCAAAAACAAATTTTCCCAAAGTACTGTCAAATGTAATGAATGGTGCATTTTGTATATGGAATGAAAAATGGGAATGCTCTGAGGGAAAACAGTGAAAGGACTGTTGGTGCTCACTGAAAGAAAGACACTGGTTACAAATGTTGCTGTGTTTCAATTCACTTTCTGAAGAAATTCTGAACCTTTCACAATATGTAAGGTAAAGATATCCCTCGCTATTGTGAAATGGTCTATAGTCAAAAGTGCTTTTAGGTCTCCTTGGAGTCAAAAGACCTGGGTTTGAGTTCTGACTTCAAGTACCACCTGTGTGACCTTGAACAATCACTTATCAACTCCATTATCTACAACTCAGAGCCTCAACTCCATTATCTACAAAAATGAGAACAATAAGACGATAACTACCAAGGTTACTATGAAGGTTAAAAGGGATAACGGGAGTGAAAACTGTGCAGATCTCAAATTGCTGTACTAACAAAAGGTGTTATTATAGGGAAAGAGCACAAAAGTATTTTCTCAGTTAGGAAGTGATAAAAGTATGATTGTAATTGGAATATCACTTAGGTTTAAAGCAGAAAAAAAACCCTGCCTGCCAGATGGAAATAGAGACTTGAAGTAGGGAGTGTTTGGCTACTTTTCACTGCGTTGGAACAGAGTGCCCTTTTCGGTCTGAACAAATCTGTCCCTTCCTTGCTGTCAGCCAGCCTAATATAATCAATCCTGAGGGATGTACTGAACTCATTTGGCCAAGGTTTTCAGCTTGGGGCTAAAAATCTTGTGGAGCAAGCACTCTGGCCTCACAAACCACCACGGAATCATTAGTGTCCATATTGAGCAGATCAGGCTCTGATTCAGGTTTTATCGCAAGCAATACCTTTGATATATTTTTCATGTCCCCAGCATTAAACATTAATAGGCGAATGCCACAATAAAGGGTGCCAGTTTTTCATTAAATAAATAAATAGACACCAAACTTGAGCAAGAAAAGAACCATTTTAAATCAGATATCACATAGCGAGGAAAATAAACCCAGGTTGTCATGACATATAATAACTATAGACATGACTTATAGGGAATGGTGAAAAGGTCAGATGGAGGGGATAAAAGTCTTGACATGCCAAGTAAAGAAAATCGTTTCTGCTTTTTTTTCTCCCTTCTGAAACCTGTTATGCAATCAACATAATTCCTCCAGCACATTTCATACAAAAAGAAGCTTCTACTGAAAACTGTAGGTGAATCACAGCTAGAAAGAAAGCATAATTTATGTAAGATATCCCAGGGAATGCTACATGTCATTTTTGCCTCCAAAAATTTGAAAAATCACATTGAAATTAAAATCAAAGACAATCAAGACTACCTACATGTAATACATGTTACCAAATTTCTTCAGAAAAATATCTAAATGTATTGCCCTTAATAATAGCCTATCATTCCCATGTTAAAATGTATTGAATGAATAACTACATTTTAAAAATGCTAGTAGGCCTGAATTATTTTCAATAATCTGTCTCCCTAAAGAAGGACACAGAAGATTTATAGTCCAGGGTTCTGTGGATCAGAACATAGTTTTGTTTCAGTAAAATTCCCTTGTTCAGATGTGAACAGAGCTTATTTCTACCAATATGATGATACAACCGTAACTGAAATGTTCTGATTATTTTAGAGCAAAAGAGATAATTTTGTAATTTCCAGTGTAATTGATTTGATAATTGCTTTTCCACTATAACTTGGATCTTAAACTGCTGAAAAGTTCTGGGTATGTATGTTGAAAGGACCTGAGGTTGTGGAGAGTGTGTTTGTATATATATGTGTGTGTATGTGTGTGTGTGTGTGTGTGTGTGTATACATTTATATATGCACACACTGTATATGTATATGTATATCCTGCTAGAAAAAAAATAGATGCTGATTACAGCTTTCACAAAACACCTGTAACAGTTTTTGCTGATGGCTCACAGTTGGGAAATATTTTAAAATGTGGGTTGGTTGTGGTGGAGGAAGAGATTACTGGAAACACTGAAAAAGAATACTTCATTCCTGAACCAAAAGAATAGAGGTGAAAATGAAGATCGAGGCAGGTCAGAGAGACATTTCTGAAATATATTTAATTGCATTTGGGTCTTCTAGATATGGAAAGAGCAAAGAAAGGATAGAGTTGAATGGGCTTGGTGTTTGGAGCTTAAGATTAAGGAGGGAAGTGGATTCAAAATATAGGAAGAGCCATTTGGGCAAATGGCTCTCATAAATTCCATTTCTAGTGGGATAAGCTTAGGTAACTATAATTCATCCAGATGGAGATATTAAGTTGGTATCTAGAACTACAAATAGGAAAGTTAGGGAAGACTCTAAAGCAGGTCTGAAACTTTCATGTGAATAGAAATCACTAGGGGATTTTATTAAAATGCAAATTCTGATTCAGTAGGTCTTTGGAAAGACAGAGATTCTGACTTTCTTATTAGGTCTCAAGTGATGCCAATGTTGCTTTCCCAGGGCTAATACTTTGAATAGCAATGTTCTAACAAACAGTAGGTTTGTAAAGCAAACCTGTTCAAATAGTGTTCTCCCATCTAAGGGAATAAACCTCAGATATAGACAAGCAGGGCAGCCCATACACTGAGAAAGAGTTGTAGTGCCACTGTTCTAATTCAGCCAGACCAGAGAAAAACTGAGGCATGGAAGGCAGGTGTAATATTTAGCTCGTGGGAAGCTAGTGAGCTAAGTTACGTAGAAGGTTCGACCTAGGTCCTGAAGGCCAGGGATCTAAATTATACATCATAATCTTAGATCCATAATCCACACAAGGGGAAGATTCTGTACACCTTTATACCCAGGAGAAGACAAGTGGCCACATGCCAAGCAACAATTACATAAGGTGACTTCACTCTGCACAGTCATGGTTACCTAGGAGTATGCGGCACCTTCCCTTGGGGGAAGAAAGCTACACATCCTGTCCCATACCAAAGACATGGCAGAGAAAGCTCAAACACTTTTTCCTATCCCTACAACAGTATATCACCTAATACAGCTTCATTTTCCTTTGTGTCATCCAGATGGCCACTCAATAAGGGATGCATGAGTTTAATTGGTCACAAACAAAAGAATACATTTAAAATGACCGCATTCAATACAAACTCAAGAGAGAATTTGTGAATGGTTATAAGCTCTGAAACTGCAGCACCAAACCTGAGGCCATGGTGACAGTCATGTTCTCAGATTTCTCTGAAGGAAACATGGTTTCCAGGCACCATTTTACCACCAGCTCTCTGTGTGACTGTATAGGCCTCCCAATTTTTATTGTTTAACTGAAGAATTTGATCTATTTTTATTTCCTTGTTTCACTTCCCCACTGAACACTGCACAGCTACAAAATCATTCATCGGAGTTGGTTTCTATCAGCCATTTGGGTAGGCGCCCAACTCTTTCTCCTGTCTGGGAGGCAGAAGTCCTTTCTGGCTCATTTTTATGTTCGACCCCCATCCCTCAAACAATCCTTTGCTCACAAAGGTTTTGTCGAATGTGTGCCTGATTAACCTACAGCTCAAACATTCCATGATAACGTAACTTTAAAGTTAGTATCATGGTAAGTGCTGTAATCTCTTAATGAAAAGCCTCACCTAGTTCCCCGGCTCAGTGTCCTCACTGGGAAGCCACCTATTCAGTAGTCACTCCCTGATGCAAAGCGTTCCCTCAGCCACAGGGCCCTCTGAAGAAATAAAGCCTTGGGAAGTCCGAGCGCTGATTCTAATACCTCCACTAATTCTGATTCCTCTGAAATTCATTTGAATCTTTCTGGTTTATAATCTCAACAAGATCCAGGTTCTGCCTGTGGGAGCTAATATCATCCAACTGTCCATTCTTCTCTGATTTCTGGTCCACAGGCACTAGCAGAGAAGTGGCCGTGCCCTGGGTTATAAGGCTGGCTTCCCACCCATCATTTCTCATCTTGAAGATCATCTCAGAGATATCTCCCCACATGTCCCTCTATGGTTGGCCCCTCTACTATTCATTATCAAATGCTCTACTTTCCTTCAAGACACTTATCACCATTTAATTTATGTCTGGGTTTTATAAACATGTTAGTGATTTTTAATACAATTATTTGTCTGCATTTTGTTTTTTACTCTATCACTGTGCTTCCTCCTTTACATCGTAATTCCTGTAAGGGTGATATATATAGACATAGATCGATAAAGATATAGATATTGATTTCAACTTTTGTGCCCTGGAATTCCTTATTTACAACAAACCTGTGTCATATCCACGTCCCTATATACAGTATTTGCTCAAGCAGACTACATCTGGATATCCCCATTAGCTGGACTAACCCTGGATAGCCCATACCAGTTAAAGAAACTTCTGCAGTTCTCTGTAATCCTTCTTGTCTCCAAATAAAAGTAATTTTTAAGCAAAATGTATCATTTCTTTGAGTTCTTCACTGTGTCATATATACCCAGTACAGACTATTCCTTCAGCCATCTTCACCTTGGCTTTGCACCCACCTTGCTTCCTTTGTCTTTCAGCTGCCTAAGCACATCACTATTGAGCATCCCAAGTCTCCCATCACCATCTTCTGATAACTGAAGTTATGCTAAAAGCCTTCCTAAACTCCCTCTGCAGTACAATCTGTTCCTCTTGGTGCTCTCAAGCTGCACCAATTTCTTTGGGTACATTTTGTTTGCAATTCTTCCTGGCACTGTCATCTGCCCCAGTGATGGAGCTCGCTGCCCCAGGGTTTGGTGGCTGTGACCGTGAGAGAGGAGCTGTGTGAGCTAAGGCAGGCTGCCCATCCAGACTCCAGTCTGATGAGCATCACGTCTGTATTACAGCCCGAAGGCTGGCAATAGAGCCATCTCAACACTCTGGCAATGACGGTGCACTTCTGAGAATCCAGTGCAGCACAGCAAAGAGTCGTGGAGAAAGATCCGGCCAAATGGCTTTGCTCCTCATGCTAAGATGACAAATCTGCACAGTGGGCACCAGGCCATTGCTAATGCTGCTCTTGGATAGAGTGCATTTGAAAACAATACCAACAATAACTTTTATTTTACAATTTGTTAGAACCAACATGTACTGAGTACCCAGCCAATGCAGGTGCCCAGCTAACACCATGAGGCTTACAACCAACAAAGCCATTGTGCTTCCCCTAGGAGTCCACGCTCACAACCAAATGTCTTCCCAGCACTTCCAGAGGACAAAAATAGATTTTTTTAAACCCTGTCTTGGTAATTGTGGTGATGTTAAATGGTCCAAATGACATTTATCTCTCCCATTGATTACCCTATTGAGCTTTGCACCTTTGTTAAATCATTCTTAAAGTTGACTTTGTATCAATCATTAGTGTGGCTTCCTCTGCACTTTCATGATATGCCAGCCTAGGAAAGGGCATGGCTGACAACGGACTTTTTTTGATGCTCAACTCCCAACCTTTACACAGCTCCTTGTCACTAAACATGGGGCTGACCAAATTCTAGCTCTAACAGTCTATGACCATCTAAAGTAAGTAAAAGGTGTCTGTTTTCTCCATGTCCCTTATATTTATATTAATATTTACAATATGTAAACACCCACCAATAGATCTTGAAGGGTTATACAATACTAGAGTTTTAAAAAGCCTATAAAAAGCCTATAATCTAGTTCCACCCTTTTGATAAAGGGGGAAAAAAAGAAACCAAATCCAAAGGAATTTCTCAAGGCAGCAAGGCTTCTTGTGTCAGAGCCATGATAGAGCTCATATTTTTTCTAATCTAATACTCTGCACATTCACTCTGCGGGGATTCCTCAGAGCTGATTGCCACCATCTCTCCATCAGGTTGCACTAATGTGTGTAAAATATGGTGATATTTCTTTCCTTTAAGTGTCTGCTCAGCATCCAAGGCTATAGATTTGTAAGGCACAAATGGTAAACAGCTCCACCCCCTCAAATTCCCAAGCATCTTAAAGCTAGGACAAAAGAAAAATCATAAGGTTGATAAGCAAAGGTTCTCAATAAGGACTGGTGTCAATGGCTTCCAGGGTCCCTCTGTGGTCACCACATGTTGGGTTCCAGAACTGTCCAAGTCTCTGGCCAGCTAGCTATGTTCCAGATGTGAACTGCTGTGCTATCTAGCTCAGGGCCAATTACCCTCAAGTGCCTGAGAGCTATTTGCTTTAGCGGAAGGGAGAGATAGAGGAAGACAGTATTTGAAGGAGTGAAGCAGTCTTAGTAAGAGAATGGTGTTAGCAGTCTTTTGCAGAGAGATGCCGTGCAGGCGTTCTGTGGGCAGGAGGAGCGACAGAGTCAGAGTGAGCGGTCTGAGAAAGAATGTAATATGCTTCAGACTGCCTTCTCCTGCAGCTTCTTATAGAGCTGTAATCCCCTGGCACTTGCACCACAGGTACAAAGACTGCCAATCACTGCTGTTCTGGTCTCAGGACCTCTCATGTTAGGAGAGCCGAATCCCTCCCCATACCCCATGACCAAGGTGGTTCTTACGCTGACTGAATGTTCCACGCTTTGCTCTTGCTTCTCCTTCCACCTGCTTTATGGGCTGCTATAGACTGGACATTCAGAAAAAGGTTCACCTGATCAGGCCCAGAGCAATTACAGTCGGGGCACTTAAGCCAATGTTCATAACAGCAGCAAGCCACTCGCTAAATCCTCTCCTTTGTCTAGTATGGATGTTATCAATAAGGACAATTGAAAGGGGAGTGTCTTATTTAGAAGAGTACTGGTCACAAGGACTAAGAAAACCAATTTAAAATCTGAACAATAGGATAATGATTAGTTTATAACACTGATTCTCATCCCTACATGCAGAGTGGAAACCACAAAGGAACTTCTAAAATTATCAGTACCTGAGCCCATTACAGACCATTTAAATCATAATGTCTAGGGGGTGTGGATGGGCATTACTAGGTTTCAAAAACTCCCCAAGTGACCCTAATATGTAGCCAGAGCTGAGAGTTCTGGGTTAGACCTTTGTAATCACACTAGTCTAGAGGTTCTAATTCTTTGTTCCCACTATCCAACATGCCTGCATTCTAGGAAAGTTACGTCTTTTAGTAATAGAAGCCAATTAAAGCATTGAAAGGGGTGAAGGAGTGCTTTATGAGGGCAATGAGGTGGACATCATCTAGGAAAGCATACCAGAGTCTCAAAGAAAGCTTGTATGGGTGGAAACATCTCTCTAGCTATTTCTCATCTCTAACCCCCTTGATGGTCACAGACCTTTTTCAAGACTTTTCTCTTCCCCCTTGATCGTGTACACTGAAGGATCACAGGGACATAAATTTGGAAAGGAAATTTGGAAAGAAGTTTTACTTCTCCTGAAGGGTCACAGCCTGTGGGCTGGCCATCTTGTAAGCTGGGGAGCATAGCTTCTGGCAAATATCAGAGACAGGCACTTCCAGGGAAGGGTAAAGTGAACAGAAATTTATGCTGAACAGAGTGGTTGAATACACATATTTAGCAAACTTTAGCAAGAGTTATGAATACTTATGAAAGGAGAAGTGTGCTTGCACAATTGACCTTCATGTTGCCTCTTGGGTCCCACGTTCAAAAAAAAAAAATGGCAGGACTAGCATGACCTGAGGGTGAAGTTTTCAGCACTCAGAAAAAGGTCAAGCATAGGACATGAAGTCCCTCTGTGTGCAGCCTCCATAGACTGGCCAGAATCATTCCATGATCTATGGTCAGAGGCCTCTTACGTAGAAAGAATGCTGGTCAGTTGTATCAAAGCTGTAGAAAGGTTGCAGCAGTATTGGGCAGCTGGTTGAAGCCAATGGTAGAGAGAGTCCATCTGAAGGGCTGTTCCTGTTCAGCCCTTAGGGAAGAAAGCCTAATGGTAGTTAGTGAGGGAGGAAGTATATGTGTCCAACCTCCCATCCTATTAGGACTGGGAACTCAATTTTAAGGGTTTCTCTGAGGTTACCTTGTCCAAGAGGGGGTCTATTCAGTTGGTTGGAGGTCTTAGAATTTTATTTTTATTTCTTAGTAATATTTAATAGAAGTAATATCTAATGCCATTTCACTTCATTCCAAGCTATGTTGCTGAAAACGTAGTAAATAAAGTTCTTACTTTCCTTGACGCTCACCTTCACATCAAGGATACTGCTTTTCACCAAAGGATGTTGCAGAGCTTACACACCAATAGTCTGCTGTAGCCTCATCTTCTGGGTGAGTTACAGCTTGGAAGTGTCCACCAAAGAATGCCAAATTTAGAGGCAATTCTACAAATAATTACATGTATTATATTCTCGTAAGTAAAATATCTTCAGCTCCGATTTTTAAAAAGCCATTTCAAAGATATACTCTTAAAGGTTTTTATTTCGCTCTGTTAGGAAAGACACAACTTACTTTTTTGTGTACAGCACTGATCTTGAGTAAATATTAGTTGACATTTATTTGAAAAATACTAGCATGGATTCAGGCTGATTAGGTGAAGAAAAAAATATATACATAAGAACTGCTCCATTAAACCTCTAAATGCAGACCCATCGAAAGTGGGAGTATGTTAGCTACTCACAGAATTGTGTGTTTGCGTAGGAAGAATCACTGTATGCAGAAAGTCTAAGCTACTATTATCACTTTGGTTCCCAATTCCCACCCTTCTGGAGATCTAGGAATCTATGTTATACGAAAAGAATGTATAGTCTCACAATGAAAATAAAAAATCAATCAGGGTAATTATCAAACATGAACAAGCAATGTAAGCACTCTCCTTTTAAACTAAATCTCTGAACATCCCCCTTCAATTATCTTTCTTCAATTAGTGCAATATTGTCATGGGTTTATGGAGAATTTTCTTTTTCAAGGCAGGATAAAATGTAAGGAAAGAAATGTAATTTTAATCTGATTAGATGGTTTCATTTGTTAAATAGTTTTATAAGAATTCAAAAGTTACCTTGAAAAGGGGGAAACAAACTATTAGAAAAGCACTTAACTCACTTAGTCTAAGAAAATAGTCAAAAACATACATGGACATTCAAAATCCTCTCTTCCTGTAAGGTGATTGAAACACTAATTAATCCAATTTGATCATTGCACTATGTATGCATGTTTCAACTAAAAATAAAAGGAAAAAATTGGCAAAAGCCAAAGAAAAAAACATACATCAAGCAAATAATTGGGGATAGGCAATGTGCTGTGAGTCTGCTGTGGAAGCCAGCTTTCTCTCAGGGGGTTTACATCACGCCATTTCCTCAAGCAGGACTTATAACACCCTGAAGGCAAAATCAGGTCCCTGCAACCCAGGAACCCAGACTCCAGACAACCATTGATCTCTTCTCTGTTACTCTGGGTGAGCTTGCTTTCTCTAAAATGTTTTAAGAATGGAATCATATACTATGTATCCCCTTTGTCCTCTGTCTTCTCTTATTCAGCATAATTAATTATTTTTAAATGTATGAATGTTATAGTAATTCCTTCTTTTTTATTGCTGAATAGTATTACATTATATGACTATATCTCAAATGATTTATCCACTGACCTACTGATGGATATTTAGGCTGTTTCTGGTTTTTAGCTATTACCAGTAAAGTTACTATAAACGTTTGAATATAAGTGATTGTGTAGCTAAGTATTTTCATTTACTTTGTGTAAAAACTCAGAAGCAGAAGCGCTTAATGATAGTATGTGCGTATAATTAATGTATTTTGGGGGGTTTTTTTTTGCAGTTGGCCAGGGCCAGGCTTGAACCCGCCAGCCCCCGTATAAGGAGCCAGTGCCCTACTCCCTGAGCCACAGGCGCCACCTGTATGTTTTAAGAAATAGTTTATTAAAATGGTTGTCAAATTCTACACTTCCAACAGCAGTTCCAATTGCTCCACATCCTCATGAAACTTGGCATAAGTTTCTTACATTGTATACATTCTGGTAAGTACATAATAATATCTTGTGGTTTTTAATTTACACTTCCCTAATAACTAATGACATTGAATTTCTTTTCGTGTGCTTATTTCTGTCCATATATCTTCTTTAGTGAAGAGTCTCTTCAAATCTTTTTGTCTATTTTTTATTATTTTTGTGTGATTCTTTCTATTGAGTTTTGACAGTTCTTTATACATTCAGAAAGCAAGTCCTTTATCAGATGAATAATATACAAAAAATGTCCTATTGTTCTATTAGCAGTGCTTTTGACAAGCAGAAGTTCTGTCTCCAAAAAAAAAAAAAAAATTAAATCTAGAGTCATAGCTTGAACCTTGCAGAAACTGTAAAGAATTTTGTTTGGCTAGTAGGGCGCCAGCCCCATTTACCAAGGGTGGCGGGTTCAAACCCTGCCCCAGCCAAACTGCAACAACCAAAAAAAATAGCTGGGCATCGTGGCGGGCACCTGTAGTCCCAGCTGCTTGGGAGGTTGAGGCAAGGGAATTGCCTAAGCTCATAGAGCTGGAGGTGGCTGTGAGCTGTGATGCCACAGCATTCTACCGAGGGTGATAAAGTGAGACTCTGTCTCTAAAAAAAATAATAATAATAATTTTGTCTGGCTGAGTAGCTGTTTGCTTTCTATTTACTAAAAAAGAAAGTGGCATTATTGCTGAGAATAAGTAGAAGAGCTAATAATTAGAATCTGCATCACTAGTCATCACACTTACTTTTCAGATCTACTCTTCCTACTAGAAAAGTGGAGCAATGATACCTCCGAGGACTTATAATGTGTACACTTCATAAACCTAAAAAATACCCTGGTCTTAGGCATTCACTTCTGGATAGACAACTTGTCGCAGAAGCCTCTGTCCACCCCAGTGTGTTACTGACTTTCAGCTTCATATCTCTACAGGTTTAACAGTGATAATCCAATAAGAAACACAGTTTTAAAAAAAGTTGCTACCTTTGTAGTTCTGCTGACAATATGGACTATAGAAAATCTATGCCCTGGGTATT
Organism: Loris lydekkerianus; assembly: GCA_963574355.1. Lineage (NCBI taxonomy): Eukaryota > Metazoa > Chordata > Mammalia > Primates > Lorisidae > Loris > Loris lydekkerianus. Next base: position 13,439 of record CAUYPK010089145.1, read on the forward strand.
TGGCTAGTTACACACTGTCATTGAGGTTGGCATGTCCCTTTGTTCTTCCAAAATCAGCTGGAATAAGCCATTAGCTTTCTATTATACCAGCATTCGTGGATTCAGCTTGTTGGTCCCTCTCTGATAGAACATTTATATGCAATAAATAATTTAACATTGAAATTTACATTACATGGAAATTTCCTAATGTGATATCAGGGATTATTATCTGAAACAATTATAGGCAGAAAGAAAACTCTTTTGTACAATAACTATATCAAACATAAGATTTAAAAATCACCATTAATTCAACAATAAACTGACATTAGATACTGTTAATTCAAAAGAGAAAAGTCATCAGCACTCTTATTTAAACATTGACACAAAATTGTAAGTTATACTTGGAAAATCAATATGTTTGTGGAATTAAGGAAGGGCAATCAAGAAGTAAAATCCTCACAAAGGCTTTTGAAAAACTGTGTATCTTAAACTATTTATACCCCCTTAGCTAAGTTTCTGTCCTTGCCTATGAATGGAAACATCATTCTAGATAAAACGGGAGATTCAGCATTTGAATATACACCAGAAAAATATGTAACAATCTATGTCAGAGGAAGAACAAAAACTTAGATCTTACTAGAATAATAAAGACTGCATACCTTTCTAGATTAGAATTATTATGGCTATATATTTTCTTTTCATCTCAATGTAATTTCTTTCCTAATAGAAATTCTGCTAAAAATATCAACTGCAATCAAGGACAATATATGGTAATGAAGGTAGATTCCCAGAAAGGTTTTCTACTCCATGGCTGCTCCTTGAATGAAAAAATGAAGAGAAATACATTATTACAGCATTAAGCAATTAAAGAAATATTATCAAATGAGAGTGTCCAAAGAATATTAAAAGTTGGCATGGAGAAATTTTTCTCCCTGTCTTGAGTCAAGGCTCATTCTTTTAATTCACAATACTTTTTAAATAACATCAGTTCAATTTTCCCCTCAGTATTCAAAAAGAGTGCTATTTAAATAACACTTATTCCTGAGTCTATGGAGCAAAGAATAAGAATTTCTCTTTGCATTCTCACCAGAATCTGGGATAAGTTTGCCTAGGTCATGCAGAGAATTCTTGCCAAGTCTCAGAAGTCACCCACAAAATGACTTCCAGAAAAGCAATAGCTTAATATGTCAAATCAGAAGTTGTAGTCTGGTCGCTGTGTAATAGGAATATGTCACCAGCATAGAATTTAAGGAAACTGGATTCTAGTCAGTACCTGTCTATGTCATCTAGACACCCACTGCAAAATGGAGCCGCTCTGGAAGACATCGACTGAGCAGAGTGGCTTAGATTTATTTTCTCCTCCTCCTTCAAAATTCTTAGAACTGAAATTAGAGGTAGGAGTCTTCCATGGGTATTGAACCTTCCAACTGGAATAATAAAAGCATCACAAAATCCCTTGTTATTCACACTCATCTCCCTACAATCCCTGACATGGCAAGGATGAGATGGAGCTTCCTTATGATTTCTGTCAGGGAGACCTCTTTGGGGCTGGCGTCTCAGCAGGACCAGAACTTGAACCAGGAGGAAGGGAGAAAGGAGCTGGCTCTGGTTCTGACATTAGGAAGAGAGTTGACAATGGGAAATATGGGGCAATCTCTTTGTTCCCATTAAATAATCACTATGTGTATTTTTCAGTGGTCAACAAGACTGACAGCCTTTGAAGCAGAAACATCAAATATCGCCTAATGGTGTCATGAGATGTCACATGAAACTATTAAGATAATGTCTGGAGAAAACTTTGAAATGTATGAATAGTAGCAGAAATCAACATTTTTGTGGTATTTACAGTTTACAATACATTTAACCTCCTCGTTCTATAAAATAGTGATAATATTATTACCCACGAAATAGGCTTGCAGTTAAACTAAATCAGTTAAAACTTATAAAGAATCTGGAACACGGCCTACTCCATACAATGTTATTATGTATACATTATTTGTGCTAATATTATTGCTCTCATTATTACCTGTTTTTGTGCCTTTCTACGTTACAATCTCAGTGTTACAGATGAGATAACTGAAATTTTCTAATTGCAGATTTTGCGTTCCTTTTTTGTACCCTTTCTCTTAACAAAGCAATTATTTACTATTATTATTACTATTATTACTGCTAGAGTTCATATTCATTTAGTGTTAATAACATGTCAAGTACAGTGCTGAACCTTTCATAGATGTTGGCTCATTTAATCCCTGATGCTTTCGGATGGGTAGATAGCCTTATCTGCATTTTGGTAATGAAATGACTAAAAGCCCAGGGAAGCTAAATAGATTTGTTAAAGTCACACAACTTAGAAGACGTTGAGCAAGGATTGGAACACACATCATGTTGCTTAAAAAAGATTAAATTCTAAGTATTCTCACTCCCCTCTCTTATTCCATTGTAACCACTCTAGGATTTGTCAGTTTTTCAGTTCCATCACCAGCTGATACATAAAGCAAATGGATGGGCCTTAGACCTCATTTTCTTTCTCTTGTCCAGACTCTTAGCCAGAGTCTATCAAGGAAGAAGCCATGAAGATTATGGTGCTGTGCTTTCAAAAGTCATCATCATCCTGAGAGTGTCAGTCCTGCTCTCTGGATGTAGCTCTTAGTTTTGCTGGGGTGGAAGGAGTTGTCTCTTTGTTGCAGGACACTAAGCAGCACCCCGATGCTGTAACCCCTGGATATGGCACACATACACCACCAACAGGGACAGCCTCAGTGTCTCCAGATATTGCCACTGTCCCCTGGCAACAAAATTGCCCCAAGTTGAAAACCACTGACCTGAATTTTCTTGTTAAAATTCTCAGATCTCACAGGAAGTAATAACAGGGATTTAAACCCAGATCACAAGGAAGGATTGAGTTCAGGTTAATTTAGGAAAGATGAGAAATGTCAGCTCAGGCAGGACTGGCTGGAGGCCACAGAGACAAACTTCAGCTCAAATCAGTACAACAAACATTTACCAAGTGCCACCAGCTCTGAGCTATGCACTGGACTTGGAAGAAGGAATTACACAACCCTGACCTTTGGGACCCACCATCAGAAATCTCCTACTCAAAGTTTCCCTCAGGCTAGCCTTGCCACAAGAGGCCTTCCCCAGATGCTTAAATCCCATGATTTTAATTCGCCCATACTTCATTTGTTCTCCCTCTCTGAAACTACCTGGAAGAGGGAGCCTAGATTTAAACTTTAGTAAAAAGGCACAGAGTAAAAATCCATATTCCTTGAGGTCAGAGCATTGATTATCTTTAACTTCAAAAGCATAGGATTCCACTTAGATAAAAGCAAAACGTTCTTCTGAGACAAAAATCTTGCCAGTCTAAAAGTGTTTCGCCTCCTCCTAGCACTTTGGGAGGCCAAGACGAGTAGATTGCTTGAGCTCAGGAGTTCCAGACCAGCCTGAGCAAGAGCAAGACCCCATCTCTAAAAAATAGCCAGGCATTGTGACGAGTGCCTGGAGTCTCAGCTACTTGGGACAGTGAGGCAAGAGAATCACTTGAACCCAAGAGTTTGAGGTTGCAGTGAACTATGATGCCAGAGCACTCTACCAAGGACAACAAAGTGAGACTTTGTCAAAAACAAACAAACAAACAAACAAACAAAAAAAACAGATGTTTTACCTACAAAGGTTCTGCAGCTGTTTCAGGAGTTCTTTAGGTTTGGGTGGTAGTTGTTATATCTGGGTGTTTTTCTCATATAATTTTTAGTGAGCTTTTTTTTTTATATTTCTTTAGAGTCAGACCATATGAGTTCAAGTCCTGGCTCAGCCACTTACTCTTTGTGTGTACTTGGACAGATTACTCAAACTCTCTGTGCCTCAGTTTTGTCTAAAAATTAGAAGAGAATAGAGTCCTTAACTGTTTTTTCAACTTGACTATCTTAGTAAAGTATCTCAAGAATGAAAGAAAAAGTATCCAATGTACTCAGCCCTACTATGAAACTAATTTACGGCTTTCACACAAAAGCTATAACTCAGTTACAACCTAAGAATAGGGGGAAGAGGGAAAGGGAGGGGAGGGAGTGGGGAGGTGGGCAGAGAGAGGGGGATTGGTGGGATTACACCTGCAGTGCATCTTATAAGAGTATATGTGAAACTTAGTAAATGTGGAATGTAAATGTCTTAACATAATAACTAAGAAAATGCCAGGAATGCTATGCTAACCAGTGTGATGCGAATGTGTCAAACCGTCTATGAAACTAGTGTATGGTGCCCCATGACCACATTAATGTACACAGCTATGATTTAATAATAAATAAATAAATAAATAAAATAAAATAAAATAAAATAAAATAAAATAAAATAAAATAAAAATAAAAATTAGAAGAAATAGTAGTGCCAACATCATCAAGCTAATTGTAAAGATTAAATCAGCTAATATTTATTAAGTGCTCAGAATAACTCCTAGCACATATAAGTACTCAATAAATGTTAGTTGCTATTATTAATGCTAACATCATTACCTTAATAGTTAACATTCAGTCATCTTTCATATGCCTGCCTCTGTGATAGACATATTGGATTTGTTATCTTTTATAAACTTCCACAGAAATATTGATGTAGATATTATTGTTTTTATATTATTATAGATATAAAACATGAGATTCAAGATTTGTCCAAAGAAAACTATGCCCAAAGTCATAGTCAGTAAGTGTAACAGCTAGTACACTTGGCCAAGAGCTCCAATCCTCAGCTGAAAATAAATAAGTTAACAATGACTAAATTTAGAGGAAAGATAACAATTAGATTCTGACTACAGAACTGAGCATGTTAAACCTAATGGTTAGGAATGAAATCTCTAGAGACAAAAACCCTTGGATGTTGAATAAGCTTCTTTCATAAATGTTTTTAGTTTTTAAGTTTTTGACACTTGAAGAGGCATCGTTCAGCTCTTTGGAAATTTCAATGAGAAAGAATTTGAGGTAAAAAATACTAGACAAAGAGTTACAGAGAGCCTTTAAAAAAAAAAAATCTATAGCTATTCACCCATTCAATGAGTGTGTATATAATCATCACTATTATGAGTTGAATTACGTCTCCTCAAATTCATATGTTAAAGCGCTAACCCTCCAGTACTTTAGTATGTGACCCTCTTTGGAAATAGGATTTCTGCAGATATATGAGAGCAGGGTGACACTTACTCTGACAAGACTGGTGCCCTTAAAAAAAGGTGGGGTGAGGGAAATTTTTAGTCAGAAAAGAATAGAAAGAAAATGCTGTGAAGAACACATGGGAAAAAAGATGACTATGGGTAAGCCTGGAAGAGAGAGGCCTAGAATAGATCCTTCCCTTTAAAATGTCAAAAGGAACCAATCTCACCAACACCTTCATTTCAGACTTCAAGCTTCCTGAACTGAGCTACTATAAATATCTGTGGTTTAAGCCAATCAATCTGTAGTACTTTGAGACAATCTCTCAAAAGTTTAAATCTCTAGCGAACTAATACAATCTCAAACTGTATCAGTCACATAGACTAGGTTAAGCTGCAGTAACAAATGACACCCAAGTCACAGGGTCTTATTCCAACAAGAGTATCTCTCTTACACAAAGTGTATGCAATTCTCCAGGGAGCCTTTCCCTATGCAGTAGTAGCTCAGTACTTCAAGGTGAGTCCTTCTCGAGACTCTTCCATGCCACAATGTGGAAAGAGAGCTCTGGAGAGTCTCACGCTGGCAATTAAATATTATATCAACTATTGGCTAAAACACAGCCCTTTCCAACTGCACAGAGGCTAGTATTGATATACCAGGGGGCCAATAAAGGTAAACATCTATGTCCAAGAGGGGCATGAAAACTGACAATGCCTACTATAAACCAACTACATGCTCAGTACTGACCACATACAAGTTTAAAAAAAAATACTCAGGGTAGCACCTGTGGCTCAAAGGAATAGGGTGCCAGCTCCATATACTGGAAGTGGTGGGTTCAAACCCGGCCCTGGCCAAAAACTGCAAAAAATAAAAATAAATAAAAATACTCAAAAGATTCAAACTTATGCACTTTGGTTGCACAGTCTGTGTGCCTGACCACTAAGCCTCCTGCCTACACATATGAAGGATTTGACTTGTTTAAGGAACTTAAGAATAGGGCAGGATAAAAAAGTGAAGCAAAAAAAAAAAAAAAAAAAAAAAAAATGCCTTAGGGGCCTTAGATAGCTGTTAGGACTAGATCCTTCAGGGCCTTACAGGTTCTTGCAGAGAGTTTAAGTTATATCCTAAAATGCAACTTGAAGCCATTTAAGGGTTTTAAGAAGAGATATGTAATGAAATTATTTTCATTTGAAAAGACTACTATATTCAGAATTGAAGAGGGTCTAGATCGAAATGTGGAAAGCCTGAAAATTAGCTGAAAAGGGAACTTGAATTGCTTTTTTCCATTGCTGCAGCAACAATTGTTGAAAACTTAATGTTTAAGTAACACAGATTTATAACTTTACAGTTCTACAGGGGACAATCTGAGATGGATCTCCACTAAAGAGCAAGTGCTGGCTCTTTTCTGGAAGCTCTAGGGAAGATCTGTACCTTTGCCTTTTCCGTCTTCTAGAGCAGGCATCTTCAAACTTTTTAAGCAGGGGGCCAATTCACTGTCCTTCAGACTGTTGGAGGGCAGGACTATAGTTTAAAAAAAAAAAAAAAAACTATGAACAAATGCCTGTGCACACTGCACATATCTTATTTTGAAGTAAAAAACAAAACGGGAACAAATATAATTCATACCACTTCATGTGGCCCGCGGGCCGCAGTTTGAGGACTCCTGTTCTAGAGGCTGCTTGCTTTCCTTGGCTCAAGGCCTGCTTCCTCCATCTTGAAAGCCATCAAGGTTTAGAGTAGGTCTGATGCAGACACCTCTGATTCTTAAACGGGGTGAGGGGAAACTTGCCCTTCCCCCGTTTGCTGAAAGATCAACTCACTATTAAGGCAGATTAACAAAGAAAAGATTTATTTACAGTAAACACAAGGAGAAGTCACTAAGTGATAACCCAATTTTCCAATGGAGTTTGGACGTCTTTGTACAGGCCTCTCAGGGGGGAGGGGAGAAACTGAGGGACATAGAATGGTAAATGGTTGCTAGGGAGAACTAATGGATGGGGAAGAAATAGATTGACTTGTAGATTAACCTGGGAGACAAGTGTTTATGACTCAAGTAATTTTGGCCAGCTCCACCTACATTCCTGACCCTCATTCCTGAAATATTCTGGGCCTCTGATCAGGCCAGTCCAGTTTATGCAGATAGAGTTTCTTGATTTTGAATGGCCTTCTATTCAAAATTTTGTTTATACCAGGGACTTATATTTTGGGGTGAAATTTCCTTAGCTCCTTCATTCTCTTCAGATTCCCATTTTCATTTTTAATGGTTCTTGTGATTGCATTAGGCCCCCCAGAAAATAAGGTAATCCCTCTATTTTAAGGTCAGATGATTAACAACCTCAAATCCACCAGCAACCGCCCAATACCCAGAAGGAATGATACGTGCTTTGAGAGGTCAAGAAGAATTTCGACAGACAGACCTTGCTAATTTCTCCACTTAGTCTGTTAGCATTAGATCCTATTCTTTTTGTTTAAACATATTTCTATACAGCTGTCTACACGTTGTTAAACCCAAGCTTAACCATGGACAGTTACCTCTTTATCTTTGGGTCTTCGTTCTGAAGGCTCCTGTGTATGTACACGTGTTAATACATTTATATGCCTTTTCTCCTACTAAGTTGCCACTGTCAGTGATTTCCAGCAAAACTTCAGAGGTCAAAGGGGAAATTTTCTTTTGTCCCCAACACAGACTAACATTAAAGTAAAAAATGAGTTCACAGCACAGTATTTTTAGTATAACTCCATTATTTAAGTGTGCTTGAGTGTTTTCATGTATGAGCATAGATGTGAATGTGTTCAAAAGAGCTCATAAAGATACACACCAAAGTCATGGTCAGTAGCTAACTGTAGGTGAAGAATGTTAATGAGAATCACTTTTCATATGTTCCACTTTTTCCAAAACAAACATGTACATAATAAGGGACAGAAGTTATTTCCATTTTAAAATAAATTTAAATCTTAAGAAAATTAGAGGTTATTGCTGTTCTACCCCACACTTTGCTCATGGCTAATAATATTTCACACACTCCCGATGGATCCTCACTCTACTATCCCTGGGTCACAAGTTACACTTGACTCCATCCTCAGGTGCCAGAAAAACACAGGTCCTGATTAAATAAATAAATAAATCTGTGTTGAAAGTGAATAAAATTACCATCAACAGATCACCAGGATTGCAGCAGCACTTATACCTAATTAAAGAAAGAGTCCTTTTTTTTTTTTTTTTTTTTTTGCCTCATGTACTTTCTTAGAAAGATAATTTGCCCCTAATTTTTGATTTTTATTTCCTTATTGACCAATATTCACCTGCTCATTTAATTTGAAGCTGTGGAGCTAGGGATTGTACACTGGTTCTTTATTTTCTATATCCATTTTCCCCTTTTCAATTTCTTAACATTAACCCTTTTTTTATAATAACCATAATTACCACACAACACCAACAGCTGAGATGGAGTTTATTAATGCTTACTTGAACTTTTAATGCACACCCTGCAAAATAACCTCAAAAACTGAATACATAGGCATAAGGGCTTCTTGATCCTTCGTCCCTAATATAGAGCATTCCCAAAACATCCCTAAATTGTTTTAAATACAAGGTGAGTATGTAGGCTTTTGCCTTATAAAGATTTTATGGAAAGATATTGGAACAGGACAAATATTTTGGCAACAAAATAGAACAAAAGGGTAATACTTACCATCTCTGAAATACGGTTTTGAAAATATTCTTAGCAAACTGGCCTTTATATTATTTTTCCCAACTTTATTAAGCTATATTTGACAAATAAAAAGACATAAATTTATGATATACAACATGATGTTTTCATGTGTATAAATATTGTGAAGTGACTTAAAAATCTAGGTAACATATCGATTACCCAATATACTTACCAGTTTTCCATAATATGTATCAGTTTTTGATAATAAGTATATTATCAAAATCCACTTTTTAGCAATTTTCAAGTATACTTATATACATGCATACATTATTTTATGAACTTCACTTTATTGTACTTCATAGTATTAATATATATATTTTTTTTTTTTTTGCAGTTTTTGGCTGGGGCTGGGTATAAACCCGCCACCTCCACCATATGAGGCCAGTGCCCTACTCCGTTGAGCCACAGATGCCGCTCACAAAATTTTTTTTTAATTGAAGGTTATGGTAACACTGATCAAGCACTATCGATACCATTTTTCCAAAGACACAAGCTTGCTCCATGTCTCTGTGTCAGATTTTGGTAATTCTCACAATGTTTAAAACATTTATTATTATTATTATATCTGTTACCGTGATCTATACTTAGTTATTTTTGATGTTACTACTGTAATTATTTTGAAGCTCCACAGGATCTGCCCATAGACAGAAAACTTAATCAATTAATGTTACACGTGTTCTGACTGCGCCACCAACTCACCTGTTCCAATTTCTGTCTTTTTCCTCAAACCTTCCTAATCCCTGAGAAATAACAAATTGACATTAAGAAAAATAATAACCCTGCAATGACCTCTAAGTGTTCAAATGAAAGGAAGAGTTGCACATTTTTACTTTATAGGAAAATCTAAAAGTAATTAAATTTAGTGAAGAAGGCATGTCAAGAGCTAAGATGGGCCAAAAGCTAGACCTCTTGTACCAAACAGTTAGCTGAAGTGTGAATGCAAAGGAAGCATTCTTTAAAAAAATTAAAAGTGCTACCATAGTGAACAAGATTTAAAAGAAAATAAAATAGCCTTGTCATTGAAACAGAGAAAGTTTGAGTGGTCTGCATAGATCAAACCAGCCACAACATTTCCTTAAGCTAAATTCTACACAGAGCAAGGTATTAACTCTCTTTAATTTTTTGAGGTCTAAGAGTGATGAGGAAGATACAAAAGAAGCTTGTCACTAGCAGAGGTTGGCTCACAAGGTTTGAGGAAGGAACATAAATGTTTCCGTAACATAAAAGTAGAAGGCGAAAAAAGCACTGATGCAGAAGCTGAAGCAAATTATCCAGAAGATCCGGCTCAAGATCAGTGATGAAGGTGGCTACACTAAACAGTAGATTTTCACAGTACACAAAATAGCCTTCTGTTAAAAGCAGATGCCATCTAGGACTTTTATAGCTAAAAAGGAGAAGTCAATGCCTTCTTTCAACACTTCAATGACAAACTGGCTCTCTTGTTAGGAGCCAATGCACCTAGTGACTTTATGTTAAAGCCAATGTTCATTTATCACGCTGAAAATCCCGGGGCCATTAAGAATTATACTAAATCTACTCTGCCTGTGCTCTGTAAATGGAATAACAACATCTGGATGACAGCACTTTTGTGACAGCATGATTTACTGAATATTTTAAGCTCATTGTGGAGACTTATTGCTCAGAAAAAAAATATTTGTTTCAAAATATTACTGCTCATTTACAATGTACCAAAAGCTCTGGTGGAGATGTACAAGATTAATGTCTTTTTTATGGCAGCTAACTTAACAGCCATTCTGCAGCCAAGGTCAAGGTCAAGGACTTTTAAGCCTTATTTATTATTTAAGAAATACATTTTATAAGGCTGTAGCTACCTTAGATAGAGATTCCTCTGATGTATTTTGGCAATGTAAATTGGAAACCTTCTGAAAAGGATTTGCCAAACTAGGTGGCATTAAGAACATTCATGATTCAGGGGAATAGGTCGAAATATTAACATTAACAAGAGTTTGGAAGAAATTGATTCCACCCTTCATGGATGACTTTGAGGGATTCAAGACTTCAGTGAAGGAACTAAATCAGATGCAGTAGAAATACCAAAAGAAATAAAATTAGAAGTAGAGCCTGAACATATGACTGAATTGCTGCAATAGTATGATCAAACTTAAATGACTGAGGGGTTGATTATTATGGAAGAGCAAAGAGTGTGTATTTTTTAAAGTGAAATCTATTCCTAGCAGAGATCTTATGAACATTGCTGAAGTGACAACAAAGGGTTTGTAATATTTCATAAAACTAATTGATAAAATAGCAGGAATGAGAGGATTTATTTCAATTTTTTGTTTTGTTTAGTTTTGATTTTTTGTGACAGAGTCTCACTTTGTTGCCCTCAGTAGAGTGCTGTGGCATCATAGCTCACAGCAACCTCAAACCATTGGGCTTAAGTGATTCTCTTGCCTCAGCCTCTCAGGAGATGTGACTACAGGCACCCATCACAATGCCCAGCTATTTTTTGGTTGCACTTGTCATTATTGTTTAGCAGGCCTGGGCCAAGCTCCAACCCACCAGCCTCAGTATATGCGCCAGCGCCCTACTCACTAAGCTATAGGCGCTGAGCCAGCATTATTTCAATTTTAAAAGAAATTCTACTGTGGGTAATATTCAATATTTAACAGCATTGCGTGCTACAGTAAAAGAGAGAGTCCATGATTCAGCAAATTTAACTGTTGTTTTATTTTAGGACTTGCCACAGCCACCTCAACTTTCAGCAGCCATCACCCTGATCAGTCAGCAGCCATCAATACTGAGAGGCAAGATCACCATCAGCAAAAAGATTACAACTTGCTAAAGGCTCAAATGATTGCTAGCATTTTTAGCAATAAAATATTTTTACTTAAGATATATACATGGTGTTTTAAACATAATGCTATTGCATATTTAATAGACCAGTATAATATGAACATAACTTTTATATGCACTGAGAAACTAAAAAGTTTTTGAGACTTGCTCTATTACAATATTTGTGGTCTGAAACTGAACCCACAACATCTCCAAGTTATGCCTGTATTATTAACTGTGGTCATATTCCGTAAACTAGATCTCCAGAATATATTCATCCTACAGAAGCTTTCTACACTCTGCCAATGTCTCCCCATTATATTACCAGTACTTTCTACCTCTATGAGTTCAACTTTTTTTAGATTTCAAGATGATGCAATATTTGTCTTTTTGTGTCCAACTTATTTCACTTAACTTAATATCCTTCAGGTTCATATCTTTTGTAGAAAATGGGAAGATTTCCTTCTTTTATGACTGTATAATATTTCATTGGAAATGATAGATATATATGCATTATATATATAGTATTATATATAATATATATCAGTATTTCATTGGAGTATAGTATTTCACTGGACATGATATATAAATATTATATATATAGTATTATATGTATACTATATATATATCAAACTATCAATATAACTATAATCAAACTAAGTGTTAATTAATGGATGAATGGATAAAGAAAATGTGATATAATGTGATCACTGATGACATACTATTAATATAGATGATATATAATACTATATATATTATAGTATATATAATACTATATATACTATAATATATATTTCATCGCCAAGGTAATAAATTAAGTTCAACCATTTACAAAAACTGTACAATTAACTTCTCCTTCCCTGTATTTTTTGCTATACATGACACAATTCTCATCTTTTACATATTGTGTATCTATTTCTAAACATTGTAGCTATTGTTATATTTACTACTTCTGTCTTTTGACTTTTATACTAGAGTTATGTATGCACCATCATTACCTTAGTGTAAATTTGGTAAATTACTTACTTTTACAATGAGTTTTATACTTTCATAAATCTTCATGTTATTAGTTAGCATCCTTTCATCTCAACTTGAATAACTTCCTTGACCATTCCTTGTAAAGCGTGTGTAGTGGTGAGAAAGTCCCACCGCTTTTGTTTGTGAAAGTCTTCATCTCTCCTTCGTTTCTGAAAGACAGATTTTCTGGGAATAGTATTATTGATTGACAAGTTTTTATTTTTATTCTCTAGCACTTTGAAGCACGTTCCCTTCTCTCCTGATCTACCATGTAAATCTGCTTTAAAAAAAAAAAAAATCTACTTACAGTTTTATGGTGGTTCTTTTTTATGTGACAGATTGCTTTCCACTTGTTGCTTTCACAATTTTCTCTTTGACTTTTGAGAATTTGATCATAATATGTCTGAGTGTAGATCTCTTTATATTGACCTAGAGTGTAGGTGTCTATTATGGAACACTTTGGCTTTTAGAATATGAATGTTTATTTCTCTTCTCAGATTTGGAAAAATGTCTGTTATAATTTTTTTAATGACAATAAGCTTTCTGTCCCTTTATTTTTCTCTTATAAACAGATGCTTATAAAGTGTATGTGGGTTGTTTGATAGTACCCTGTAAATTCCTTCACTCTTTTCTTCTAATTTTCCTCTGACTGGGAAATTCCAAATGACAGTGTCTTCAAAATCACTGATTCTTTCTTTCTTTCTTCTTTTTAATTTCTTTTTGTTGTTGTTTTGTTGTTGTTGTTGTTGCATGATTGGGTCTACTGTTGAACTAAGTTTCAGTTTAGTCATGGGGTTCTTTAGCTCTAGAGTTTTGTTTGTTTGTTTGATTGATTGATTTAGTTTCTGTCTCTTCATTGAATTTCTCATTTTACTTATATATTGTTGGGGCCTAGAGCTATGAGGGCTATCCTAGCTCCAGGGTGCGCCTTGAGCCTGGGTCTATGGGGCCAAACTAGAGGCCATGTTTCTGAGATTGTTGGTCTAAAGCTTGGGACAATATGAGTGCACTGGACTCTGGGTCTACAGAAGATGGCTCAGTGTGACATTCTATTGGTATAGGCCTAGAATCAAGATCTGCTGGCATGTGGGACCACAAGGACCTGCATGGAATTTGAGGCTACAGAAGCTATACTAGCACTGGTCTGGTTGGCATCAGTTGGTCCCCAAGTGCAGAATCTTGAAAATATCTCAAAGACCAGTCTTAGGTTTTGCTTTTTTTCCCCACCGTACACTGGATTTGTATACTATTTGACAAAATTTCATCACACTGGTTAACATAGCCTTCCTGGCTTTTTCTTAGTTATTGTGTTAAGATATTTATATTCTACATATAGTAAGTTTCACATGTACCCTTGTAAGATGCACCATAGATGTAGTACCACCAATTGCCCTTCCTCCACCCATCCTCCCCCCTCCTACCCCTTCCTTTCCCCTTTCCCCATATTCTTAAGTTATAGTTGGGGATAGCTTTCATATGAAAGCTATAAATTAGTTTCATAGTAGGGCTGAGTACATTGGATACCTTTTCTTCCATTCTTGAGATACTTTACTAAGAAGAATATGTTCCAGCTCCACCCAAGTAAACATGAAAGAGGTAAAGTCTCCATCTTTCCTTAAGGCTGCATAATATTCCATGGTGTACATTTACCACAATTTATTAATCCATTCATGGATCGACGGGCACTTGTGCTTCTTCTATGACTCAGCAATTATGAATTGGGCTGCAATAAACATTCTGGTACAAACATCTTTGTTATAATGTGATTGTTGGTCTTCTGGGTATATACCTAATAGAGGAATTATAGGATTGAATGGCAGGTCTATTTTTAGATCTCTAAGTGTTCTCCAAACATCTTTCCAAAAGGAACGTATTAGTTTGCATTCCCACCAGCAGTGTAGAAATGTTCCCTTTTCTCCACATCCACGCCAACATCTCTGGTCTTGGGATTTTGGGATATGGTCTAATCTTACTGGAGTTAGATGATATCTCAAAGTAGTTTTGATTTGCATTTCTCTGATGATTAAGAATGATGAGCATTTTTTCATATGTCTGTAGGCCATACACCTGTCTTCTTCAGAGAAGTTTCTCTTCAAGTCCCTTGCCCACCCTGACATGGGATCACTTGTTCTTTTCTTGCTAATACATTTGAGTTCTCTGTGGATTCTGGTTATTAAACCTTTATCAGAGACATAATCTGCAAATATCTTCTCCCATCCTGAGGACTGTCTGCTTGCTTTACTTCCTGTGCAGAAGCTTTTTAGTTTGATCAGTTCCCAGTAGTGTATTTTTGATACTGCTTCAATTGCCCGAGGGGTCCTCCTCGTAAAATATTCTCCCAGGCTGATTTGTTTATCAGTTTTCCCTGCACTTTCTTCTAGTATTTTTATACTTTCATGTTTTCAGTTTAAATCTTTAATCCAGTGAGAGTCTATCTTAGTTAATGGTGAAAGGTGTGGTTCAGTTTCAGTCTTCTACAGATCACCAGCCAGTTCACCCAGGGCCATTTCTTAAATAGGGAATCTTTTCCCCACTGAATGTTTTTAATTGGCTTGTCAAAGATCAAATAATGGTAAGTAGCTAGGTTCATCTCTTGGTTCTCTATTCTGTTCCATACATCCACCATTCTATTTTTGTGCCAGTACCATGCTGTTTTGATCACTGTTGACTTAGAGTATAGTCTGAGGTCTGGTAGCATGATTCCTCCTGCTTTGTTTTTATTTCTGAGTAATGTCTTGGCTTTTCAAGGTTTTTTCTGATTCCATATAAAACAAAGTATTATTTTTTCAAGATCTTTAAAGTATGACAGTGGAGCTTTAATAGGGATTGCATTAAATTTGTATATTGCTTTGGGTAGTATGGACATTTTAACAATGTTGATTCTTCCCAACCATAAGCATGGTATGTTTTTCCATTTGTTAACATTTTCAGCTATTTCTTTTCATAGAGTTTCATAGTTCTCTTTATAGGATCCTTTGTTAGATAAACTCCTAAATATTTCATCTTTGAAATAAGCTCCCAAATGTTTCATCTTTCATAGTTCTCTTTATAGGATTCTTTGTTAGATAAACTCCCAAATATCTCATCTTCTTTGCCACTACTGTGAATGGAATAGAGACCTTAACTGTTTTTTCAGCTTGACTATTGTTGGTATATATAAAGGCTACCGATTTAGGAATGTTAATTTTGTAACCTGAGACGCTATTGTATTCCTTGATCACTTCTAAGAGTTTTGTAGTAGAATCCCTGGTGTTTTCCAGATATACAATCATATCATCTGCGAAGAGCAAAAGTTTGATCTCTTCTGACCATATATGAATACCCTTGATCACCTTTTCTTCCCTAATTGTGATAGCTAAAACTTCCATTACAATGTTACAGAGCAGTGGAGACAATGGGCAACCTTGCCTGGTTCCTGATCTGAGTGGAAATGATTACAATTTAACTTCATTCAATACAATATTGGTTGTGGGTTTGCTATAGATGGCTGCTATCAGTTTACGAAATGTCCCTTCTATACCAATTTTATTCAGTGTTCTGATCATGAAGTGATGCTGGATATTGTCAAAAGCTTTTTCTGCATCAATTGAGAGAATCATATGATCTTTGTTTTTTAATTTGTTTATGTGATGAATTATATTTATAGATTTACCTATATTGAACCAGCCTTTAGACCCTGGGACAAAATCGACTGGGTCATGATATATAATTTGTTTGATATGTTGCTGAATTATGTTTGTTAGGATCTTATTGAATATTTTTGCATCAATATTCATTAGTGATATTGGTCTATAATTTTCTTTTTTTGTTGCATCTTTTTCTGGTTTGGGGATCAGGGTGATATTTGCTTCATAGAATGTGTTAGGTAGTCTTCCTTCCTTTTGTATATTTTGGAAAAGATTGAGTAATGTAGGTCCTAGTTCCTCTTTAAAGGTTTGGTAGAATTCTGACATGAAGCCATCTGGTCCTGGGCATTTCTTTTTAGGGATATTTTGTATGATTGATGCTATTTCAGACCTTGATATAGGGTTTGTTCAACATTTCCATGTGATTCTGGCTAAGTTTTCGAAGGTGACATGCTTCCAAGTATTGGTCAATTTCCTTCAGATTTTTATATTTCTGAGAATAAAGTTTCTTATAATATTTATTAAGGATTTATTGAATTTCTTTCTTTTTGGTGTTTTGGCCAGGGCTGGATTTGAACCCGCCACCTCTGGCATATGGGACCGGTGCTCTACCCCTCTGAGCCACAGGCACCACCCAGGATTTATTGAATTTCTGAGGAGTCTATTGTTATTTCGTATTGATCATTTCTGATTGATAAAATTAGAGATTTTACTCTTTTTTCCTGGTTAGGTTAGCCAAAGGTTTATCTATTTTATTGACCCTTTCAAAAAACTAACTTTTTGATTTATTGATCTGTTGTATAATCTTTCTGTTTTCAATTTCATTTAATTCTGTTCTAAGTTTGGTTATTTCTTTTCTTCTACTGGGTTTGGGGTTGAAATACTCTCCCTCTTCTAATTGCTTGAGATGTCCCATTAAGTTGTTTACTTCCCATCTTTTTTCTCTTGAGGAAATCTTGCAGTGCTATAAATTTTTCTCCTAGGACTGCCTTTGTGGTATCCCAGAGGTTCTAATAATTCATGTCTTTCTTGTCGTTTTGTTCCAAAAATTTGGTAATTTCCTTCTTAATCTCATCTATAACCCAGAATAAGGTTATTTAACTTCCATGTTTCTTGTATGAGTATGCAGATTCCTGTTGTTATTGAGTTCAACTTTTATTCCATGGTGGTCCAGAAGATGCAAGGAATAATTTCTATTCCTTTAAATTTACTGAGGTTAGACTTGTGACCTAAGATGTGATCGATTTTGGAGTATGTTCTGTGGGCTGATGAGAAAAATGTGTATTCAGTTTTGTTGGAATGAAATGTTCTGTAGATGTCTGTTAAATCCAAATGTTAGATGGTTAGGTTTAAATCTAAAATTTCTTTGCTCAGCTTCTTATTGGAGGATCTATCCAACATTGCCAAAGGAGTGTTGAAATCTCCAACTATTATGGAGCTGCTCGTGTCTGTTAGAGTTTCTCTTATAAATTGAGGTGCATTCTGGTTGGGTGCATAAATATAAATAATTGAAATATCATGATATTGAGTATAACCCTTAACAAATATGAAGTGACCATTTTCATCCTTCTTTACTTTTGTTGCTTTAAAGCCTATTGTATCTACATATAGAATTGCAACACCTGCTTTTTTCTGATTTCCATTTGCCAGAAATATGGACGACCATCCCTTCACTTTGAGTCTATAATAATTTTTTAAGGTAAGATGAGATTCTTGTATGCAGCAGATATTTGGCCTGAGTTGTTGTATACAATCAGCCTACCTGTGCCTCTTTAGAGAACAGTTTAAGCCTTTCACATTAATAGAGAATATTGATAAGCCTGGTAAAATTTGGGGTATCGAGATTTTCGAAAGTCCAGTAGACATTTTTAATCCTTTTACCATTGTGGAAATTGGAGTTTGATCAAGTTTCTGAGTGAGTTTACTTTTGTGGTAGAGGATTGTGCTGGTCATTATGGAGGATAGGTCTAAGAATATCCTGAAGAGCTTGTTTAGTTATGGCAAATTTCTTCAACATGTGAATGTCATTAAGTATTTAATTTCTCCATCATAAATGAAACTCATTTTAGCTGGATTCAGGATCCTAGGTTGAAAGTTTTTTTGTTTGTTTTTTTAGGAGATTAAAAGTCAATGACCAGCCTCTTCTGGCTTGAAAGGTTTCAGCAGAGAGAACTGCCATTATTCTAATATTCTTCCCTTTGTAGGTTATGATTTTCTTACGTCTGGTTGCTTTCAGAATTTTCTCCTTCATATTAACTTTAGTGAAGTTAATTATGATGTGCCTGAGGGATATCTTATTCGGGTTGAGTTGTGCTGGAGTTCTGAGACTGTCTGCGATCTGAATTTCAGAATCTCTTGGCATGCCTAGAAAATTCTTTTTGATAATTTCACGGAGAAGAGCCTCTGTGCCTTGCAATTCCACTTCATCACTTTTAGGGATTCCTATGAGTTGAATATTAGCCTTCTTCTAATTATCCCAGAGCTCTGTGAGAGAATGATCTGTTTTTGCTCTCCATTTCTCTTCCTCTTTGAGAGTTTGGGGGCATTGCAAAACTTTGTCTTCGGTGTCAGAAATCCTTTCTTCTGCTTGCTCCACTCTGTTACTGAGGGATTCTACTGTATATTTCACTTCTTTGGGAACTGCAAATTCTTGCCTCAATGTGTCAAAATCTTTGGTGATTTTGCCTTTAAATTCGTTCAATTCTTGAGTCAACTTTTGAATTGCTCCTCAAATTTCTAATTCCAACTTTTCCTCCATTCTATTAATCTTGTTTGCAATCCAAATTCTGAATTTGAATTCTGACATCTCGGCCATCTGTTTATGAATGGGATCTTCAGTTACACCTGCCATATCTTTTTTTGGTTGGGGGTGGGGGGTGATCTACTCCAGTTATTCATGTTACCAGAGTATTTCTTATGATTCTACCCTATGATTATTTTACACCATTTGACTAGATGAGTGGATAAAGAAAAGTTGGCTTCGGGGCTCCAGGAGTAGTGATTAACCAGCCCTTTGACCAAAAGCTGGGACTGGTGTCTGTACCTTTTCCCCTGGATCCTTGCCAAGGACCCGTACAGTGCTACAGCCTGAGAAACTGGGGACCTGCTTGGTGTGGTGGGGCTAAGTGGCTCTGTCTTGTTTTCTGATGGTCTCTGTCCGATCCTAGTGAATCAGTTAGTCTGGGTTAAAGTCTCAGCTGTGGAGAAATACCAGCAACTTAGTCACCCCATCCCCCACAGGCAACAATTGGAAAAGAAAAATCAAATCTTTCTACAACCACACACCTGGGGTACCACATGGATAGTCCTCAGGCAACTGGCTCAGTTCAAGAAGTCCAAATCAATTGTCTCAGTCAGCCCCAGTCTCAGGTGGGAGAGTTTAAAAGGTCTCTGGCAACAAGATCACCGGGGTCTGCTGACAACTCAAACATGACTTGCTCTGGTGCTCCGTGAGGTCAGGAGGATACACCCAGCAAATAGATTAGTC
Source organism: Loris lydekkerianus (assembly GCA_963574355.1). Classification (NCBI taxonomy): domain Eukaryota; kingdom Metazoa; phylum Chordata; class Mammalia; order Primates; family Lorisidae; genus Loris; species Loris lydekkerianus. Next base: position 33,186 of record CAUYPK010089145.1, read on the forward strand.
TGGGAAGGTTGATGCCTCCTTCCGCACCTTGCACCTCTGTCACACCCAGTCACTGATAATCTGGCAGGGCTGTGACCCAGTTGTCTCCAATGAGCAGATACTACAGGGGTTTGCACCTGCCTGAATCACAGGGAGATCTATGTCTCCTCAGGCAGGTAGCTGCTCTCTGCCACTATCCGGCAGGGGGAGGTGAGGCCTGACAACCTCTGGTGCTTAATGGAGGCTGGGGCTATTCGCTCAGTTCCAGCCCCACCCCTGATTGATGTTACTGACAGAACAGAACAACTTTGCAGAATTCGTTTCTACCCGGCTAATTTCCCCTGCAGAAGATAATCTGTTTTGAGTTCACAGAACCTGCGCAGCAGGCCCTGTCTATGCTGCTTCCTGGTCTCAGCTGCTGGTTGTATTCACTGCATGGTTAGCTGTCAGTTACAGCCTCTTCCTGCTTTCCTTTATCTCAGCTAATGATCCCCTGTGGGCCAGTGTGTCCCAAACTCAGTAAAATGGTCCTCTGGGTCAGCCCTGCCCTGGGAATCTGCCAGCTCTGCATGTGCATATTCTAGTCCCCGTGTTCCACCCAGGTCGTTATCACCTCAGGCAAACCCTTTACTCACAGGGCCTGCATTTCTGTCCCAGATCTGTTCCACCAGTGGCTGCCACCAGAGAAGATGCCTGGCCTCCTTTGGTTGCCCAGAGAGACAGGGGTTATGACTCTGGGATATCCAGGGGTGAGCCCTTTTATTGCCAAAAACGGCTGCTGCTCTGTGCCCCAGGGCACCGCTGCTCCTGCATGGTTCCCTCTCAGCCAACCATCCTCTCCTCACTCCCATGTCACAGAATCAGCATTAACCAGTAGCAGTCCATGCCCTGTCCACATCTCTCAAGAAAATACCCAAGAATCTGGACTCCTGGGGGACAGTCTTCCAGACCTCAAAGTGAGAGTGGAGGAGAGTGCTGTGAGTTCAGAATTGCAGGTAGAGCATATGTATAGTTTTATACAGTTTTATGCCTGGAAGGAGAGTGCCGTGGCACCCTACTAGGGGAAGTAGGTCCAGTTTTTAGAGGGTCTCTCCCATGGGATATAGTAAGAGGACTTTTGAACTCTGCTCACTTGTTTGTATGAAGTACTCCAAGCCGTTCTTATGGTGGAGGGGACTCCTGTCCACTTGAGGATGGATTTTGTACCTTTTGTTTATATCCTTGGGGTTGTAACTCACCTCAGCAGGGTTGATGTGCGTTCTTCAACCTACTCTCTTGGCGCAGCTCTAATCCACCAGGTTACTTGCTAAATTTTTGTCCTTTAATTCTTTTTCTGAATGGGAGCCTCTGTGGAAAGCTGGCTTCAGTCAGCCAACTTGACTGTGCCCCCCTCCCATTCATAGGTTTTATATTAATCATCTTATTTATTGAAACAATTTCAAAAGTCAGAAATCTTGTGCTAATCAAGGGTACATGACTCCTATGCAGTAAGAAATTATAGGAAGGCAAGTTAGGGAACAGTGGTCAATTACTTTTTAATTATGCCCATACCTTTGCAGAGTTCAGGTCCTTATGACTCTTTATTAATTTTATAAAAATCATTTGTACTTTCAGCTTTCTTTTCCAAAAACTCATATTACTTTATTTACATACTCTACATGAAATTGTTTCTCTCATATCTAGTAGTTTTAATTATATATAATAAAACAATTTTAATTCTTTTTTTTTTTTTTTTTTTTTTTTTTTTTTGCAGTTTTTGTCCAGGGCTGGGTTTGAACCCGCCACCTCTGGCATTTTGGGACAGTGCCCTACTCCTTTGAGCCATAGGCACCACCTACATTTTTAACTCTTAATAACCCTAATTTATAGTGAAAACTGTAAGAACTAAGTAATTTTGAACTCTATTACACCATCATTTATAGATGAAAATCATTTCACAATTTTTGAAGATATTTCCTCAATATTTATTTTTTAACAGATCTAAATGTATACAGCTTTTGTATACCTTATGAATGATTTCAAAATTTTATTATTATCTATTATTTAACATAACATACTTTAACATTATTACTGAAAAAGGTTTTTTTTTTAACTATGAAAACTTCATTTATACATTTTGATTAGATATGTAAAGGGGTTATGGGAAAGCAGGAGAAAAGTCTGTACTCCTAGAAGAAAGTTTAAAAGGACCTTGCAGAGAACAGTGTTCTGGGAACCTTGTGACTCAATTGATCAAGTATGTCCAAAAAATGTAGTTTCTACTTTGTAACACAAAGTGGAGTAATATCACAGTTATAGAACAGTGCACACAGCAAATGTCGCAAACATCACAAGACTACTAGACACTACCATGCAATTGTTAGAAAAATACCAGATAGAAATTATGGCTAAAATGAGAAAAAAGAAAATAGGTGCATGTGGCAGCTAAGGTAATCTGTGATAAAAGTAAATCTTGTTTCCTGAGAAGCAAACAAAAATACCTAAACACCTAGGAGACCAATGAAAATCTTTATAGACAATTATAAGAGAAATTAAATTGTCTACACTTCTGTACTGCCTCAGTCTCATTCATGATGGGGACCCTTTTCTAATCTCCCTGGAAAATTCTATGCTTATCTATGGTTTACTTTAAATCAAATGCACTTTTTAAATTCACTTTCAATAAATTGTATATTTTTGTCTACATTGAAGTCCCCACTGCTTTATTCCCACCTCCCCTGTACCTTACTTTCACTTTGACTCTGCCAAACTTGCTAGTTGTGCCAAATAAATTGCACCAATTCTATTGAATAACTCAAGGTCTTGGAGACCCCTGAAAAATTTTATTCCACTTATCATATTTATTTAACTTATACAAGTACACTTAAATTGTTTATTTAACAATGCTAATGATCATCCTATAGCCAGAATCTCTCTCTGTCAAGTCCTTGCTCTTGGAGATTTGATGAATGATTCCATGGACTATGAAAGTAAGTGAAGCACAGATTTTATTGAAAGATAAATGATAAATAAGGAAGCCTCTGGGGTAACTATTTTTCCTAACCTGCAGGAAGGGGGTTTGTGGGAGATGGAATGTATCTCTGGAATATATCACAACCATTTAGTGCCAGATGTTTGAGGACACAAATTAATTTCAAAACTGTGTAATTTCAAAACTCCATGTGTAGAAATATGTTCCAAGCACACTTCTGTGGTCCAGGAGAGGCAGTGGATGTGTTCTCTGCTCCAGGAAAGGCAGCCTAGATGAGATAACAGACAGGCTGCTTTTCTTATGACTTTGTGTCCAGAGAAGGTGGCTATAAGGGCCAATTTCTGCCTAGAGATGGAGTCTATGATGAGACTGATGTCTGGGCTCTCACTCAGGCCTAGAAAATGGAGAAGTCTGCCTGGTCCAGCCCTGAGAAGGGGAACTCTGTATCAAACTCAAGTTATTTCTTTGTTAATCATTTTTATATCCTGTATATATTAGGCATCATCCAAGCAAGAACCTTGAATTTAAGTACATGGATGTTTTGCTGACCAGAAAGCACAACTTCTCTCATTAAACCACAAATTTTAAACTCATCTTATTTACCAAAAGTTTACCCAAGTCATGTGAAAAGGTAAAGTTTGTTGTATAAATTTTAAGCCAATATTTTTTTCCAAAGTTTCCAGTGATTTGATGCAGCTAGAAAGATTCCTTTACAAATGGAAGACTCCTTTGTGGATGTAAATTTATTTCACAGAGTTTTAAAAATAGATAAATGCCAGACAGTAGCACTTTGGAAACAGATCTAGTTAGATAGGCAGTCTTTTCTACGTGCTTATTTTTTAATTAGATTATAGAATTCTTGATTCTTTCAAGAACAGAGCAAAGAACACATTTGCAGTTTCTAAGGGCTCATGTTAAAGTATGTGAAAAATAGGCACAACTGAAAAACAACACATCTAGATCTGTAAAAACCAAGTTGTTACATTTAATCCTTCCCCAAAGAGGGAAATGCTATGAGACTGGGCTGCACAACACTTCCACAATGCACCTCACTACAAAGACATTTCCCTGATGCTGTGGGCAACAGAGTGCCAACTAGCTCATCTCCCACCCAGGTCTCATCCCTTGGTGGAGAGTGTTCCTGCAACCTTCAAGCGTTCAATCTTGCCCTTTACCTAAGTCCTCAAAGAAAAAAGTAGCTCCCTGCAGTAACAACCATTCATTACAATCAATGTCACCCACTTCCAATACTGCAGTTTTTGCCAAAGACAAGTCAGCCATTCCACATAAAAGTGAAGTTCTCTATCATAGTACAAAGTAATCCCTGTTACCCCCAAAACCAAAAGATCAGATAGTACTTTTAACAACTCCTGTAATTTTTCATTAAGTAACAATTTCATTTTGTAAACTAAAAATAAGATTCTAATCCCCATGCTGTGTAAACAGACCCTAGAAAAACCTTACAACTGAGTTTCTGTCCATGAAGAGAAAGGAGGTCAGACATTTTGCTATTCCCCCCTCCCCTGGGGGGTTTAGATACATAAGTGACCAACATTAATATTAAAACAGAGATCATAAGACTGAAAAAACATACCCTTCATGACAATAAGATACTAAATTATTAACAAAACCTAAGGCCATTCGAGGCAAAGTTTAAATCACACCTGCAGGCCATCAATTTGCTTAACAGATCGCCAGAGTCTATATATTGTGGCTTGTCTCTAATTAACAGACTTCCTTATCTCAATTTAAAACATTCCAACCCTTTAGACAAAACTTTATTTCTTTTTTCTTTTCCTTTTTTTTTTTTTTCTTTTGAGACAAAGTCTCAAGCTAGTACCCTCAGTAGTTGCAGCTATAGCAACCTCAAACTTTTGAGCTTAGGTGATTTTCTTGCCTCAGCTTCCCAAGTAGCTGGGACTAGAGGTGCCCACCACAATGCCTGGCTATTTTTGTTGTAGTTGTTGCAGTTGTTATTGTTGTTTTAGCTGGCATAGGGTAGGTTCAAACCCGCCAACCTCAGTATATATGGCCAGCGTCTTACCCACTGAGCTATGGGTGCTATCAAAGCTTTATTTCTCTAATGATTACAAACCAAATAATCACTGAACCAACCCATAGCCTGTGGTCCCCTGATCCCTGAATATCTTTCCTTTTCAGGACAAATCAATGTATACATTCCATACATTGATTTATGATTTTCCATAATTCCTGTCTCCCTAAAATGTATAAAACCAAACTATAACCCAACTGCCTAGGGGCCACTTACCCAAGGCTTCTTTTTCAAATCTCTCATTGTATGACATTTCAGGATTATCAAAATTTTGTCCACATTTTCATGTTTTTTTCCCAATCAACTAGTCTTTGGAAAACTAAACAGATATTATCTAGTAAATATTTAGCAATATTGTGGGCTTTAGAAAATTTATGAAAGTCCTTTAGAGGATTTCTCCAACTTGCCTTTGCTATTAAATCTTTGGCTTTACTTTTTTACCTTAACATGTGAACCAGTTATATAAATCAAAGAATCTAAGACCATAAGTGTGAATGTTAAAGTTCTCTGGCAAATTCAACAGGGTTCTAAAGAGGACCTAGAAATCCTTTAATTATGCCTTTAAGTTCTAATCAAGGCAGGCTCTCCTCTGTTATACACATTACCAAAATTTCAGCACTGGTCCTCAAGGTCACATCAGAATAATAAAGACAAGTGGTCTGAGAAGAAGAAGAGAGAAGTTTATTAATCTCCAGCAAATGAGAAAGTTGTCAGAATCCCATCTTAAAGTTGCAGTGTCCTGCCTCTGAGAATAAATACAGAGCTTCAAAGAAGAAATTTTCAATTTTCAATTTTATTCTAGATCCTATATCTAGAATAAAAATTAGATGTAAGCTACCAAAAGTGGAGTAAGGTATAGGTATTTCCTCTCCTCTAGATAAAGGGAGACCTTTAGAAGCAGGCTTAAGTTAAGTGCCTAAGAAACAGTTTATGAGAGACTCTTCCTAGCGCTCCAAGGTAAGCATATAACTTTTATGAGTAAAGAAAGCAGAATAAAGCCGTATGTCAAAGGAATGGGTCAGATGTGAACCACTATGCATGAGTTTGCCTCTTGCAGGTTCTTGCTTCTGAAGAAGTTCTGATTTATCTGATTCAGACCATGTTTAGCTAAGACAATCTCCTGACCTCTGCTTGGACAATTTCCTTGAGCTATCTGCTGGTGGTTCAAAGAAAAAAAGACACTCCACTTCCCCTCCTGACCACTGGAGTGAGTTGGAGATGCAGGTTTAATTTCCAAAAAGAATAGAGGAAGGTTTCTAGAGAACACAATGGATTATGGGGCAGAAGAAAGAATGCAAAAATTACTACTGTGAGGCTTGGCAAGGCAAAATGGATGAGGATACCCTATAAGAAATATATGTTTTTTAACCTCCTTGGTATATAAGATCTGGGTACAAAAGGGCAGTTAGCAAAAAATATAAATATTTTTATTGTTCCTTTCTCTTATGCCCTAAAGTCTGGCCCACCCACTGGCATTTTGGGTCCTCTTCTTCCCTGGGGCACCTCTTTACTCTGGCCTGGTGGACCCAAGGTTTTACTCCTGACAATTTCAGTGAAGTGTGAGTTTTTAAAAGCACTTCATAAGGTCTCTCCATTTTTCTGTCTTTGTTCTTTCCAGGGTTTAAGCAACACCTGGTCTCCTGGTTTAAAGGAGTGGAGGGGTCCCTCAGGTTCTAAGGCAAGAACCTGCAAGAGGCAAACTCATGCATAGTGGTTCACATCTGACCCATTCCTTTGACATACAGCTTTATTCTGCTTTCTTTACTCATGGTTATATGCTTACCTTGGAGTGCTAGGAAGAGTCTCTCATAAACTGTTTCTTAGGGGCTTAACTTAAGCCTGCTTCTAAAGGTCTCCCTTTATCTAGAGGAGAGGAAATACCTATACTTTACTCCACTTTTGGTAGCTTACATCTAATTTTTATTCTAGATATAGGGCTTTGTTTACATGCTGGGTTACCTCTGGATACAAAAGAGGATTTGTTATCATTTTGTATGGAGAAAAGTAGTATGTGAATGTTTCGATGACCTGTGGGACCATTGAGTTTGCAATGTCCAGTTTCTTGGAAAAATAGTTCATCAGGTTCTACTGGAGGTTCATTGAAAAAAATTCATGGACAACCATATGATACTGTGTAGAATATCCAGGTGCAGATAGCAGAAAGCAGGATTTCTCCCTTGGACACCACACTGCCTTGGGATAGCCAAATGTGGTGGTTCCTTGAGCTGGAGCTGCTGAGCTGCTCCTGCAGCTGCCTGCCTATGGCATCCATCACCAGCATTGCATCCTGCATCTGCCTACTTTCTGGATTGTTGATACCTGTCATCCCACCATCCTCTGAGGCCTGCTTCCTATCTAAGCTAGTATACACATTCAGGAATTCAGCAAATATCCTATCTTGAGCCAGGACCTCCTAGTATAAGCCTATGTCAGACTGAGTTCCTCCAGAAGGATTCAAGGAACCTCCGACACTCCTTTCTTCTCTTCAGGTAGGACAAGCCTCTACGCAGCCTAAAAAGGTTCTTTTATCAATAGAAGGCTAGGCATGTGGGTGAAATTGCCAGTCATCAAAAGGAAGAACACCCACATGCTGGGCTCCCTGTGTAGCAGGTTGCCTTTGTGTCAGTGGACCGCCCCAAACACATAGACAGTTAGTTGCAATTGGGGTCCTTCAAATGAGCTTTTGTCAAATCTATCAAGGAATTATGCTCCCAATGTGTGCATTCATGCAGGTGTCTTATAAGGCCGAACCAAAGCTTTGAGCAGGAGATGAGTCTATGAGAATTCTGTCTCCATTTAGCCATGCCATCCCAAGAATCAGATCCCTATTCTTCAGTTTCATATGGGATCTAAATCTAGGTCTGTTGAGACATGGACTTTAAAGTGAACTGCTCTACAATGGCAGTCTCCTGCATGCTTCACCAGGCCCTGGTAGTATCTAACAGAAGCTTAGATGTACCCTCAGAGGTGAGTTTCTGTCATTTTTGGAACAGTTCCTGGTGCTCCTACTGCTTGCCTAGGTCTGCCCCCTTGGCCCATTGTGGGAGTTCTCAGTTGCTACTTGCTGGTGGCTGACTCACTGCTACCTTGCTCTCAGAGTTCTGTATGAAGCTGGTGCCAGAGGCTGGACCATGGCAGGAAACTGAGGGAAGTGGCCCTCCTTCGGACCATTTGTACCCATGTAGCTTGGCATCCATTGAATGACTACTGTCAATTGCATCTGGGTCTTCAGTGGGGATGCATAGAGCCCTGGGTCTCTTCAATCAGATCCTCCTATGGATTTGCACCTGGGCCTTCCATGATATTTTGGTTAGAGTTATTAGTGAGAAAAGGTGCTCCAGACCCCCTTCTTCATCATTTGAGTTCTGGACTAGAAGGAACCATTTGCTTTCCTGGGGGGTTTCTTGTTACCTGGAGCCCATTGTAATTTTGGGCAGGGTTCTTTCCAAAGTTCTCTTTTTTTTTTCCCCAAAAAAGCATACTAATTTTATCCTCTCCTAGGGTGGCATTTCCTTTTGCCTACCTCAAAGGATCTTTAGTTGGAATAGCTGGTAAAACATGTAGTTTTTAGTTTACTTTAAAGGCCATATTAACCAGCTGTGAAGAACTTATGCTAAATGTCTTGCCCTCTGGCCAAATTGAGCTCCCCATTTGGTAAGGAGAGGCCATTTCCATTCCTGATGGGCATAGGATTGAAGAATTAGTTCAGGCTGTCCCCTCTCCAGCCTTTCCCATGGTGCCAAGATGGCAGTGGCAGCAACAGCAGGTGTTCCTTCCCCCTTGCTGCACTCTGCTCAGAGGTGGGTCCTCCCTCCCAATAGGTGTGCTCCTGGGCTGTGGCCCTTCTCAGGGTTTTACCCAGGCCAGCTGTCGTTGGTGTTCCAGGTGCGGGGGGCAGACTTCATTATCAAAAATCTCATAAACACAAATTTTTTTGTGTATCACAATGAGTTTATCTCAAGTAAAGAGCTTAAGACTCAGCATTTTAACTATATAGTGGCAAGTCAACCATTTGAGCTCTGAAATTTACTTCATATAATTTTTCCTTTAATGAAAACTTGTGCACAGGAATTGGCCACCCTAAAAATCCTGGCATGCCTTTAATACAGATACTGGCAAGTAGAGGCTCCAAACCAACTACAGTAACCAAAGGAGGTTGTTCTCCTTATGATCCTTTATTAAGGAATTTATTTCACATTCTTTTTGAAAGCTCATTTATCTATAAAAGAGACATTTTGGTTTCCTCTTTCACAAAAGCATAGAAAAGTTAATTGAGATTATTTTGGGAAGGAAGAGGTAATGGAGAAGGTCCACTAGAATGTACCCCCAAATCAAAATTGAAATCCAAATAACAAATTCTTGGGAAAATAGCCAGCACCTTAGAATAAACCAGGGGCCATCAAGCACCACTTTTGCTCATGCTCCGTACAAAGAGTACCAATCATCATTTTTCCTCACACTCCATACAGGTGTTACCACCCACTACTTTTATTCATACTCCATATAAGTAGTACCAGTCCCCACTTTTTCTATAAACAGTCAAATACTAACAATATAGGGCATTCCCACCACAAACAATTTAATATGGCACAGCCCATCAATCAAATGGGAACACTATTCTCTTTCCAAAGATTTTTCCCAAAGGACTTTTAGATGGAGCTTCCTTATGTTACAGCAAAACTGAAAAATAACAAACAGAAAATACATGAGATACAAAAATGTCAGGGCCAATCAAACAAATGGGAACTCAAAGAGGGTAAATGCTTCCCAACATGGCACCTGAGACAGTGCTTCAAATGGCCTACCACAGGGCTGGAAGGTTCATGAATGGGTATACAATGGGGATAAACGTCACCCTAAATGTCTGGAAGGTTCAAAACTCTCCCCAGATAGGTGGCCTAATCACCCTATTCCCTGGGAAACCCTCCTCAAATGTTGGCCTACTGCCCCCATTCCTTGGGGCTCCAAATTCAAACTAGTATCCCTAGTTCCCCTCAATCTCATGATTTCCACCCCTAAAAGCCATCTCAAAACAGACAAAACCAATTGGAAGGTCTGAAAACTCCCTATATGAGTGGAATCAGGGTGTCATCATACAAGCTGGGGAACTTACCCCCAACAAAAGCCTGGCATCCAAATCCACTCTTCTGCTAAACTCAGTCCAGGTTGCAGCATCTACTTTTGGAAGGATAGAGATCTGAGTTCCCAGGAGCTAAAATAGGCTCCAGCAGCTGCTAGGGCCATCTCTGCTTTCTCACCTCACAAAGAAGTTGCTCCTATTATGAAGACCCATGGCTTTGACTCAGGGATACTCCCTGCTTTTTATAGCAGTTGTGCAGTGTCATTCCACTGGCAATACGAATAGGCCCACCTAGGTACATCAACTTTTGTTACTGAAAGTTCAGGCACCTGCCCCCAAGGCCACATCAGAAGAACAAGAACAAGTGGTTTGAGAAGAAGGAAAGAGAAGTTTATTAATTTGCTGGCAAAGAGGAGGCTAACATACTCATGTCTCAAAGTACCATCATCCTCTCATTTAAATTTCTAATTCTGTCATACTGGTCATTCTTCCAGATTCACTCTCCATTTGCTTATAAACACACAATGAATTGCTTTTAAATCACCCATTTTCTCATCAAAGAAGATGCCCCCTGAAACCTTTGTTTAACCAAGTTTGTACAACTTCAGAGATCTAAAAATGAAGAAATTCCTTTTCTTATTTTCTCTTGGGTATCTGACTTCAAACTGTCCCCCCTCAATTAGTATAAATTATTGAAGCTTGTCAGTAGTTATATCAAAGCAATTTGCTATTGCATCTGCCACTGACAGTTGGCAGTCAGTACGCTGCTCTTTCAAATGGTCTGGTGACAGTTGATAACTATCATTCAGTCAGTCCTGAGTGCGTTCCCTGTCTCACAATGACACATGCTCAAAAATGATGTAGTGGAAACAGCCATCAGGCTCTTTATGTAATCAGAGGAGACTAGAACAAATCATTGACCCTAGGTGTTACTCTAGATATCACTGAGAACATTAATTCAGTGTATCATTCACTAAAATGCAGAGTGTCCATAAATTTTGCATTAATTTACTATGTTAAACTATTTTAAAATTGCACACAAACTTTATGTCCACTCTGTATGTCAAATATTTTTAAAAACCCAGCTCTAACCCATATTTTCATAACTTTTACTTTTTTTAGGTCTCCTAAGTAGAGACCTGCTAATTCGGGGAAGACAGAAACCTTTTTCATACTATACCAGGGGTCCTCAAACTGTGGCCCACGGGCCACATGAGGCGGTGTGATTGTATTTGTTCCCGTTTTGTTTTTTTTACTTCAAAATTAGATATGTGAAGTGTACATAGGAATTTGTTCATAGGTTTTTATTTTTAAACTATAGTCCGGCCCTTCAAAGGTCTGAGGGACAGTGAATTGGCCGCCTGTTTAAAAAGTTTGAGGACGCCTGTCCTATACTGATAATTTAAAACCTATTCTAACAAAGGTGGGGAGGCATTTATAAAGGGGTTGGCGAAGGTACACATAGTTGGGGTTTATAAAAGTCTTAGTGGAAAACTTACACATAAGCTATTGCTACTTATTTTTAAAATCAACAGATTTTCATTTGGTAGCAATATATAGCAAATGAAAGAACTTGAGGAAGGCATTTTAACCAAGCATTAATCAATAAGATACTCCCCTATGCTCCAGAAGTTCCCAAACTATTAAAAGAAAGAAGAGATAAAGAGATAAGAAACTTGGTAAGTTATCGCTGAAGGAAAATACAGTAAGTATAGCAATACATGGTCTTTGGCACAAAACTAATGGTCAAGGAATCTCATACAGAGTTTATGTCACAAGTTGAGGGGCCTGAGTTGATCAATATGGCAGGATTCATATGAGAAGATTTTTGTGGGAGAGAAACTATAGGGAAAGGTTTAGTAGGAATAGATTAACTTCCTAAAATGATAAATTATATGAGAAAGAAATAATGGAAACTGATCATTTATATTCTCCAGCATTCCTTTGTCAATCAATAAATTATTGATTAGAATTGAACAGATATTTTTTCAGCGCCAGTGACAACAAAGGCCAAGAAGATATATTGTGTCCTCTAAAGAGACTAAAAACCAGCAGAAAGAAATATGTACAAAAAAGAAATACAAATAGAATCAAATACTAAATAATAAATTGTACAAAAATCCATGTGCATGATAGCATGATACCTGTAACATGGGTGGGGGAGTTAATGGCATGCTTAACCACGTGAAGTTTCATTGCATACAGGTTTTGCACATATATATTGAGTTTTACTTGAAATATTTACATTCAAATTATTCTCATGATTGAATAGTGTGATATCTAATTTCAAATTCCTTAAAGCCAAGTTCTTACAGCATGATTGTTGCTTCATTATCTTTTTCTCAAGAATGGAGAATTCATCATCACTTTTCTTTTGCATTTGAGACTTTATAAAGTCTTGCTTTCACAGAAAATATATTATGGGCTGGGAGTCTTTATATTCTGTGTTTCAAGAATTCTGATTGTTATTCAAGGTTCTCTTAAACATTCTGTATAATGAAGAAGAGCATTACTTTTTAATCATTGCTTAATAGATTATAATCAGCATGTCTAGACAAAATGAATTCATGTTTTTCTCCCAGGAAAATTAGCTAGAAACAATTATGCATCTTGTCCACTTTCTTGCTAAGGATTCTTCAAGAATTTCAGTAGCTCAAGCTCTTGGAAGATGACAAATCAGCCCATAATAAACTTCTGGCTTTACATGGCTATAGGTGGATATATAGTTACTACTAACAATGAGGCCGTTACCTTAGATTTCCTTTAGTGCTTTATATTTTCCTACTAATATGAAGAATGTTTGTTGTTTAATGATCTAGGGAATGCCTTTTTAGGCTGAATGAAATGCTTTTTTAAGAAAATGTTATTTTCTTCTTAGCACTTAGCTTTAGTCATGTGCTTAAAGCAAACCAGTGAGATCATTTAAAACATGGTAAATACATTTTATCTATACTAAGCATAACAATCAATTATTCCTTCTTTCCTCCTCCATATGATTAAAACATATCTTTATGTTAGGACAGCACAATTGTCTATTATCTGTTTTCCATAATGTTGGAAGATTCCCAAGATCTCATGAGCTAAGACAGTGTTTCTAAACCTGTGGGTCGCAACCCTCAGGAACTATATTAAAAAGTTGTGGCATTAGGAAGATTGAGAACCACTAAGCAATGAGAAGAAACAATCATATAAATAAAAAAAAATCACAATCTAATACAGTAGACACATAATAAAAATTTCTCTGTAACAAATAACTCTAACTGAAGAAGTTGGGGGGACTTCACAGAGAAGATGACATTTCAAGTGAGCTTTGAAGAAGGAATTCACCAAAGAAGAGGGAGAAGAGCATACGCTAAAAATAAGGCAAAAGCATACAAGGCCAAGAAGAGATGATGAACTTTGTCCTATCAGAAGGAAACATGCAGTCTGGTGGATCCATACATGTCCTGCTGAAGACTTTGGAATTTATGCTATAAGTACAGACAAGACAATAGAGATTTTTAGAACCAGGTGATATTCAGAGATATACACAGGAAAAGAAATTGGGTAAAACATGGATGACATAGACAATAGCAATTACATACATACATATTGAGGTTTTAATTTTTTACAAAGATATTATCAATTTTTAAGTCATGACTTGATCTCCTTTTACAATGTTTTAATCTTGTTTCATATAATCTATAAAAGAAAACTGAAATATTATTTGTTCTAATACCCTGATCTTACAAATAAAGAAGATGAAATAACCAACGCTTTTCCAACATTTAGTGGTTTACAACAATCACACTGATTTACGTCATGAATCTGTGTGTTGGCAGTCCTGCTCTGACTGCTCATCTTGGCAGGGTTCACTCATCCCTCTATGCTTAGCTGCCAGGATGATGAGGCTGGCTGACCTAAACCATTCAGCTGGCACCATAGTTCATCTAGGGTCCACAATGGCTCTCCATCAGGTCAGCCCCTAGGTTTGTGGCTGGGCTCCAAGAGAGCAAGAAGAAGTGTACAAGGCCTTCTGGGTCCAAGACATGAAACCTATTTAACTTTGCTTCTCTTCGTCTATTGGTCCAAACAAGTGGCAAGGCAGGGCCAGATTCAAGGGATAGAGAAATGCGCCACTTCTCATCCCTAGATAAAAAGAGATACAGGGAACTGTGGTCTTTTTTTCAGCTTACCTGCTAAAAAGAAGCTTTATAACAGTGATGCTGTTTTTTACTTCTGAGCAGCTTGTATGTTAGTCTATCCATTGACAAAACTAGAAGTTAACTCTCTCAGTTGAAATTGAGTTATATCCCTCTATTTTTTCTATCACTTATGTAGTTAAATCTATATTTCTTTTCTCATACAATTTTTTAAGTGCCACAAAAAATACTTATTTCCATGAATCATTATGCACCACTTATTTTTTTTTACATTATTTGATTTTATTTACATACACTTCAAAAAAAGTAAAACTAATTTAGAACAATAAAAATGGGAATAATAGTTTTCTCTGGAGAGCAGGGCATTCATCGGGAAGGACCATGAAGAATATGCACCACTCATTAATCATTATGCAGCTTTTATAAAAAAGGTTTTCAGAAGAAAACATATTACTAAACATTTTCTATGTTTTATCAAAGCCTGCACAATAATTTATATATACCTGAAATCTTATCTCAACAAAGGGCAAGAACAATCTATAGATCTCTCTATAACCACCCAAACACAGCTCCCAGGTCTCCCAGGGTGGTTCTTTGCAAATGCAAGTAAGGGCATAAAAAAAGGTATGCAAATGTATTATTCTTTTTTTAAGCAGATTTGGATCACTTTAACATATTTTTGGAAAACTTTGTTCACTTCATCTTCTTGGCATTTCATTATACTTTACGATCACAAAGTCAACTCTCCTGCAACAAAGCAAAACAGAGCTCTTTGAAATAAATGTTGTCATTAACAAGCCATGCCAGGCACAGTGACAGATTTGCAGCTGTAATGAATAACATTTCCCGCAAAGTTCTTCTATCTGACAGAAAAGCTGTGACATTACTGTAGGCAACAGTGTTGAGAACTAAAAGATTGATTGATGCAAGTGGATAATTGAAACCTCAGTACTGTCACGTGCATGTCAGCCTAACAACCAAACTACTACTCTAAGATAATATTTATCATGATGCAGCCTGTCTGTGAATAAAAAAAAGTCCACATGTTGAAAAACATAGATGATATCCCATTAAATACGATTTAGAGGATGCCATTGTAGATGAGTCCATCAATAGCAATAAATTACACAGTGCTCAAGCTGGTTCTAAAACTCACATTTTAGTTGAAAATCAGTTTCTAAAAAAAAAAAAAAAAAAAAAATCCAGAGTAGACATTCAATTCTCTTTTAATAGCAAAGTAGAGCATACATTCTCTAGTTCATTGGTAATTAATCTGGCAGTCAACCAGCATTTAGGTAGCTGAATTTGAAACAATAAACAATCGAAACCTTGCTAAAACTTTCTTCTCAGACTGTTATTTCTCTATGTATATTCATTATCAGATTTTCTCCTAAATACTTGTAGTTCTATATTTATAGAGAGAGCATATGGAACATATATATTCTTATCTAGAGAAATTACTGTAGAGAAATATAAAATCTATTATTTTTGCCCATGGTAACTGCTTCACAACTGACAGTGCAATGGTTCTCAACCTTCCTAATGCCGCCTAATGCCGCAATCCTTTGATTCAGTTCCTCAGGTTGTGGTGACCTACAACCATAAAATTATTTTCGTTGCTACTTCATAACTGTAATTTTGCTACTGTTATGAATTATAATGTAAATATCTGATATGCAGGATGTATTTTTATTCCATTCTGCGCCCCCCAAGGTGAGAACTGCTGGTTTAGAGGAAGTTATGGTGTAATTACAGGGAAGCAAAGATTGTACCAAGGGAATTACCTATGTATGTAGAGAGGACAAGAACCCTACAATCAGGCCTCAGCCTTTCCAGTAACTTTGGAAACTTAATGCCACCCTCCTGGGTTTAAGTTCATACGTACATAAAAAGACTACAGTAGTAATTTGAGTGATCAATTTGTCCCAGTTTGCCCAAGAAAACATTTTCACTTTTAAAATTAAAACTCCTATGTCTGAGGAAATCCCTCAGTGACATGCAAAGAGAGATAGTTGATCATCCTAGCTGTCCCTAACATGTTGAGTGTCATGGATCATTTTACAACAATAATATAAGGTGTGGATCTTTGCTTCAAAAAAACATACACATCTACTCACAAAGTGTTCTGTAACTTTTCAGAAGGTTGTTGATCTTTTTAGTTTATGAATTTCAGGGTAACATCCAACCTACCAGATTATCATCCCAGCTCTTTTTAGCTGACATTATACCTGTAATTAGTGACAAGATCTTTTCTGTTTGTGTTGAGGTAAATAAATAAAAGTCTTGTGGGGAATGAATTTTGTCATCCCAGGGATTTATAACTGCAATAATATACAGAACAAGCAAGGAAAGTGACATTTTCTTCTAGTGAGTATAGTGGGGGAAAATGCACAAAATTGACCTTCGACGTATTTTGTTCAAATTTGCCTCATAGGTTTAATCATATTATTAATGTCAAACATCTTCCAATCTTTTCACTAGATTTCTCTTTTCCTATTATACAGTCCACTGTTCACATTCCCTTAAACCTTTTCTTCTTCTCTTTGTTCAATGGTGGGTTGTTTTTTTTGTTTGTTTTTTGATTTTTTTTTTTTGCATTTACTTTTTTTTCTTTAATTGTTTCACTTTAATTTTTCTCTAAGATGATTTTATATGTTTAGATAGTCTTTCCTTTTGTCCCTATATCCTTAATTTTGTTTTTCTACCATCACCTGAGTCACATCTTCATCTTCTTATTTACATCTCTTTCCTTTTGTTCTAACACTGGAAGAAGCTTTTGATAATTTCAGCACTTTGGAAGAGTCTCACCGTTGGTGCTACTATCATAGAATTTGGAGTAAGCACATTGTTCTGTAATTTGTTATTAAAAGCCTGATTTTAAATCTTTATTTAGATTCATTCTTATCCACAAAAAGGCTTTAGGTGAAGTCGAATTTGTAGGCACCCAAGACCTGTAGCTTGACATTCAATTTCCCATCGCTGTTCTACATTGCCTGCTCAGCAATAGCCCCAAAATTCTGTGTGCTGACCTACTTCCATGCCTCTTATCCTGCTGTTCTCATGTGTCTGCTCTTCAAATACTGCATAATCTTTAGGTTTGAACTCCTATAGATTTTACTATTTAATAAATATCTATTGAACACCTACTATGTATCAGGTACTGCTGTAGAGAAAATCAGGGAAAAGTGATCACATCTTTATTGATCACAAACTTTTTATTCTAACAGAGGAGAGACTCAACAAACTGAACATGATAAAGACTTAAATTCTATGGAAAAATAGAATATAAGTACTATGAAAAATGGAAGAATTAGGGCAGAATAAGAGGAATTGGTAAAGTTAGGAAGATGGGATGACAGTTTTGATTTTAAATGAGTAATTTAACTATGTGAAAAAAGTAGTATAGATAACCATGAAGAATCAACCTTTGCACAAGATCCAAGGAAGTAAGGCTGTGGAAATATTTCTTTACAGATTTCTGGAGTGCATTCCCTTCTAGTAGTTAGAACGTGAGGTTGCTTGTGTTGTTATCAGTAAGGGAAGATGGTTGACTGAACAGCTTCTCTAGGCTAGTTCTCAATCTTTCACCTAGTCACATCACTCACTTTCTCATGGTTAGTCTGCAAATGTACAGGAACACTCCCTCTTCCTAGACGGCAGGAAGCCCTCACAGGCCCTTCTGCTTCCCAATATATGGCCAACTTTGCCAACTCCCTCCTGCATCCAATGGACGCGGACATGGTACCACTCATACTGACAACTTCCAGGGTAGCCCACCCTGACCACCTTTCCTATTCCTCATCCCCTCACCCATGCCTCCATAACTCCTTTTGTATCAATTTATACAGAAACCAATCACATATTTTAAGTTGAATTCTTATTTGTTTGAGTCATGGGGGTGGACAAAGTGGGTTTTGTTTGTGTTTTTTTTGTCTTTTCATACCTGGGAGATCTGGTGAGAGTTTTGGGATCCTAACTCCATGGGGACTGAGTGCTGGCAAAGTGACCAGGTCCTGATTAGGGGTGAGTATGTCAGGAAGACAGGTTCAGGTTTCCTAGGAAACCGGAATGTGCCTTCCAGCCCCCAATATCATACAAATGTGTTCTCCATCTCCTACACTGCACCACCTGGTGTTCAGATAATATATTGCGATTTATATATGTGTTTGTGTATGTGTGTATGTATATATATATATAATTTATGTGTGTACTCATATATCAATTTTTTCTTTTTCTTTTTCTTTTTTTTTGCTATTTTCCCCAAATTTTTTCTTACTTTTTTTTTTTTTTTCTTTTTTTAATTGTTGTTGCTGTTGTCTTTTATTTTGGATGGTTTGGTTTGGATGTATTTTTATTTTTTTCATTTTTACTTTCTTCAATAGCAAGGGCTCCTCTATGTTATGGTTTTTCAGTCACTTTTATTCTTTATTTTTGTTTATTTTTCTCCTTTTTTCTCTCCTGTGGTAGAGATTTTTCTACTTTTCTCATCCTACCCACCTCAAATTATCATACAACAACTAAGATATTCATTTTTATTCAGTTCATATAATTATATTATTAATTTTCTTTATCTATTTTTATTATTTTTTTCTCTTAGCACTGGAGATTACAGCATTGGTCTGGCTGGGTGTCTCAAGGAGGCTATGAGCTCATAGTCTAAGGTATCCTTCTAGCCTTGCCTTTGGAAATACAGTGTTGGTAGGTCCCTATTGAGACATACTGCTGATTTTTTTTGATATATGGTGAGGGTGGGTTTTTGTTTTTGTGTAGGCTGCTAAGGAAAATATGATCTTGAGGGATCCACCCAGCCCAACTCCCTAAAATCCTCAAGTTGTGGGTGTAGGTCAAAGCATCCTGCCAAACATCACCATTTCTCCTATCTTTCTCTTTCCTTCCTTATGTCATTCTCTCCTTTTTTTCAACTCGTTCTTTCACCCCCTTCTTATTTTGTCTATATCTTTTTCTTTCCTTCCTCTCTTCCTGCTTTTTTACTCTTCTTTTCCCTTTGGCCTTATACCTAAACACTGCTTCAACACTTAAGCACAGAGACAAGATAATTTAAAGTGAAGGAGGGAATAAGAGAAAAAAATAGGGTAAGGAAGAGAACAAGAACAAAACATACACATGGAGGAACCAGTAGAAAAAATCTGGCAAAATTAAAACCCAGAATAGAACAACCCATCCAAGGAATCATGAGGTAGCCACTGCTGAGGAATCCACCTATAAAGATGAATAGAATCCCATTTCCATTTTCATTGAATGGAAATGACAGAAGGGAAATTTAAAACATGGATGACAAAGGCAATAAAGGGAATTGAGGAGAAAGTGAAAAAAAAAAAAAAAAAAAAAAAACTCCTCCAAAATGGATAAAAGACATGAAGAATATAGAAAGACTATGTCAGAGCTTAAGGAATTGAAGGAGCCAGTCAGGGAACTTAAAGATGAATGAGAAAGTATAAATAACAGAATAGACTGTGAAGAACAAAGAATCTCAGAACTTGATGATAAAGCTCTTGAATAAAGAGGCAGAAAAGAAAAGAGAGAAAGCAGAACAGTCTCTCAGAGAACAATGGGATTTTATGAAGCATTCAAATGCATCAATATAGGTATCCTGAAGGGAAAGGAGAATGTCCTAAAGGATTGTAGGCCCTACTGGGGGATATCATAAATAAAAATTTCCTAAGTTTCATTAAAGATTCTCAAATACTCTTTTTAGAGAGATATTTAACCCCAGGTTGTCTCAACATGAGTAGAACATCACAAAGACACACTGTAATGAAACTGTCAAAAGTCAAGGGGAAAGAGAAAATTCTACAAGCAACCAGGAGTAAGCACCAATTGACCTACAGGGGTAGATCTGTCAGGGGGATAGCAGACTTTACAGCTAAAACCTTCCAAACCAGAAGATTATGATCATCTACATTTAACTTTCTTTAAAAAAAAAATTTTTTCAGCCCAGAATTCTGTATTCTGCTACATTAAGATTCAAAATCAATGGAGAAATAAAATCTTTTCCTGATATACAAACATTGAGGACTTTTGCCACAACAATAGCAGCTCTATAGGAAGTATTTAGACCTATTGTCAACACTGACTATCACAGTGGACCACAAGCAAAATAAACACCCAAAAACTGAGGGACAAAACCTAGATTCCATAATAGCACAAAGGATAAAATCAAGCAACAGACTTTCATAAAACATGATGAATAGAACCCCATCAAGCTTATCAATTCTCTCAACTAATGTAAATGGCTTAAATACCCCACAGACAAGGCACAAGCTGGCCAATTTGATAAAAAAGGACAGGCCATCTCCTTATGGTGTCTCCAAGAAACACCTAACCTCAAAAGACTAATACTCAGGCTGAAGGGTTGAAAAATATTTTAGGCAAATGGAAATCAGAAGAATAGAAGAGTCACAAACTTTTTCTTAGATACCAGTGGATCTAAAGAAACAAAAGTCAAAAAAGACAAAGATGGGCACTTCATATTGGTCAAGGGAACAATACAAGAGGACATTTCAATTTTGAATATTTATGCACCAATGTAAATGCTCCCATATTTATAAAACAGACCTTAAGCAGTATGATATCTTATAACACCATAACATGTAGGGACTTTAACACCCTTCTGAAAGAACTTGATTGATCCTCTAAACAGAAACTAAACAAAGATACAGGGGACCTAAACATGACCCTAGAACAAAAGGACTTAGTAGATATACCCGGACCACACTGTCTCAAAGCTTAGGAATATACATTGTTCTCTTCAGCCCATGGAACATACTCCAAAAATAAACCATATCATAGGACACACACGCACACACACACACAAAAAAAAAACTCAATAAAATTAAAAGAATTGAAATTATAACTTGTATTTTCTCAGATAACAAGGCAATAAAAGGTGAAACTTAACTCCAACAAAAATTTTCATCCCCACACAAAGACATGGAAATTAAACAACCTTATATTGAATGGAGGTGGGTCAAGAAAGAGATAAGGGAGGAAATAATTAAATTTTTTGAGCATAACAACAATAACACTGCAAGCTACCAAAACCCATGGAATAATGCAATAGCACTCTTGAGAGGGAAATTTATTGCATCAGATGCCTAAATCTGCAAAACAGAAAGAAAGCACATCAACAACCTAATGGATCATCTTAAAGAAATGGAAAAGAAGAGCAGTCCAATCCCAAAAGAAGTGAAAGAAAATAAATAACCAAAATTAAATCAGAAATAAATTAAATTGAAAACAAAAGAATCATTCTTAAAATTAATGAAACAAAATGTTGGTTCTTCAAAAGTAAAACTGATAAAACTTTGGCCAGGTAAACTAGAAATAGAAAAGTAGATCTCTAATAACATCAATCAGAAATTTAAAAAGGTAAATAACAACTGATACCATGGATATACAAGAGATTATCTCTGACTACTACAAGAAACTCTATGTCCAGAAATTTGATAATGTGGAGGAAATGGGCAAATACTGGAAGCACACTATCTCCTTAGACTTAACCAATAAGAAATAGATATCTAGAACAGACCAACATCAAGCTCTGAGCTAGAAGAAGCATCAAAAATCTTCCAACAAAGAAAAGCCCTGGACCAGACTTTGCACCAGAATTCTATCACACTTTCAAAATGAGCTTGTACCTATATTGCAGAACCTATTTCAAAACATTGAGAAGAAAGGAAACTTCCCAAACACATTCTAAAAATCAAACATCACCCTGATACCACAACCAGGAAGTACCCAACTAAAAAGGGGAACTACAGTCCAATTTCACTAATGAATATTGATGCAAAAATACTCAATAAAATCTTAGCCAATGTGTGTCTTTTTAGTCTTTGGGAGACCCTCCATCCTGTTGCAAGATGTTTGCGTGTCTCTTAGCATAGTGCTTTGCTCTCTTCTGGACAAGTAGAATCCATCTGACACAAGTGGAACAATCAGACATGAAATATTTTATCACATAATTTTACCCAGCTGAAAAATAGTTGAACTTCATTCATTTTGCTGAAAAAAAACGGAAAATATTGCTCACTAGTTTCTCTTCCCTAGACGCTCAGAGTTGCCTAGTTCATGAGATTTCTCTGGCCTGGATTCTAAGATTTTTCTTCAATCATGTAAGTTATTCTGTATTTCTTTTTTTTTTTTTAATAAATATTTTTTTGGTTACTTGCTGCTAATGAGCTCTGACCTACTTGCTGTCACACACACATCACTCATATCAACTATTCATAATAATGAGTCTGTTTTATACAATTATCCTGAATCTATTTTCAATGAAGAATACACAACCTAGAGCATATGGCAGCAGTTCACACCGTGGAAAGTGTCTATCCAAATCGGAAGCATTTCTGGCATTTTTCTAGTCTTAATATTGGGTGGAATTCTTTGTGTCCTTTCGGGAAGGTTACCCCATTTATACCTTCATAATTTCAGTGGTTAATTTTACATTTATAAACAAGATATTAAGCTTCCCTATCAAACAGGTTGGAACTAGTTATAAGACTCTTTTCTCAAAAACTCCTAATGAAGCTGCACACTCAGGATATCTGCAGGGGTGTCAACATGCTACATAACAGACTTGTTAACATCAAATAAAATGTTATTTTATTTGGTGAAATAACCTGGTGAAGGGAAAGTTATAGATCTATCAGTTTTGAAAAAAAAAATAAAGTTAAGGGAGAAAACAAAAAAAATTAAAATAACATAACTGAAGAAGGCTAAAAATCCTATTTTCAATGGCACACCATCTGCCACAAATTTAGAGTAGTGCTTTTCAAATTTTAATGTTCATACAAATTACCTGGGGACCTTATTAAAATGCAGACTTAAATTCAATTATCTGGAGTCAGGCCTGAGAGTCTGCATTCTCATGAAATGCATACTACTGGTCTGAGGACCACACTATGAGAAGCAAGCTTTATAGCATGTATAAAGCTCTGAAATACTGTCCTACCCTTTTCTAGTTAATTACGAAAGCACATATGTTGCTTTTTGGTCTTCATTAGTTCAGTGCACTCAACTACATGCTTATCTATGAGCCTAAAAAAGCAATATTGAAAGCTGATGCCTTGGGCCATCTGCTATTACAGATTCTCAATTACATTGTACTCTTTCCATTAGAAGTTGTTGTGTTACAAGATCTCCCTGACCAAACTCTCTGGCCAATAAAATCATACACTGTGACTTAGGTCTTAAGGTGGATGGCTGATAAGGTAAGAAAATGCCTAAGGTATTCATATTGGTCACAGCCACCAGCACGAGTTAATAAGACAAGGAAATAAGAGGAATTGTATTGTTCTAGAAAGCAGCTGCTGTGTTATCCTGACCAATGAATGTATTGTTCCTTGCAGAACTGTCCCACCAAAGCATTAGCTAGAAGTTATGTCTTACAGGCACATAATGGAAAAAAACTAAAATCACTTTTGGTTAAGAATATCCAAAATATTTATAAGGGTTTATAAAATTCTAGATTACTCAGTATAACTCTCCAAATTGTCTATATTTCAATGGAAGGGGGACAAGAAGCTCTAATCAAGAATCATGGTGAACAGAAATTTCTTCATTGTGTTTCAAACTTCAACAAATTTCTGATTTTATGTTAAATCACTACTGCAATAATTAGTTTTGTGCCGCTGATAGTGGTTTGGTGTTATCTCAGATGGCCTTGATTGGTCAGTGATACCTCATATAAATATTAGCAAAGCAAGATACTGAAGGAAGGAAAAAGTGTGATGCTAATCCTTAGCACTAGGTCATTTGTAGGACAACGGAACAGTTGTGAAACAGCAAATAAAAGAGGCTATTCAGAAGGTCCTGAAACACAAGGATTTTTTTCTGAAGAAAACAGTATGAAAATTTTGTGTTTGCCATTAAAGTAGTATTGCTAGGATGATTATTTTTTGTTATCTTATACATGAATATGAAATATGACTTCATAAATATGCTGGAAAATTTTTGAAGTGGGACACTAAGAGGATAAAATTGAAGGTCAGATGTTAAGTAATTTGGTAAAAAGAAAAAGGCTTGTACAACAGTGGTAATCAAAGCCAGATGGTGAATCCAGATCTTTTAAGAACAGTTCTTTTTATATTTAGCCAAACTAACCTTGGCTATATCTTTCCATTTTCAACAAAAGACACCAATCATGCTAAATTAATAATGAAGCCATATCCTTTAATGTCTCCTCTCATACTTAACCAAGACAACCCAAACATATTGTGGATATTAGTATATCATTGTTGTCCTTCACACATTTGCACCACCAAACTCCTCTTTTGCTAATACTCATAGTGATGACAACAGTTGAGCTGCTGAATTTACATCAAGATCCAAGTCATGAGCTCTAAGTACTTACAGAAAAATTTGATGTTGTCATGGAAAGCACAAAAATATTCTACACACAAAATTTTATAAGCACTTTTTATCCTTGGTATGGTTTAATATACTTGAAGGTCATTTTTCCTATAAGCCATGAAATGAAATAAATAACAAAATAATTGTTCTCTTTCTTTCTCCTTTTAGAACCTAGTAATCAGGAGACAAGTCAGTCACTGTTAGTCTGGGTTCTCCAGAGAAATGGAAGCAATGGAATTAACCCATGTGCACACATGTACATAAAGGGAAGTAAAACTCACTGGAAATCAAGCAGGGTAGAGGAAGAAGAGGAGGGAAGGGTGAAAACCCACCTACCTAAGGGGTACAATGAACACTATCTGGATGACAGCAGACTTAATAACCCTGACTTAAGCATTGCAAAATTGATGTGTGCAACCAAAACTATTTGTATTCCCATAATACTTTGAAATTTAAAATTACACATATATGTAATATATGTAGAATAAGATTTATTATGAGGAATTGGGTCACATAATTATAAAAGCTGAGAATTCCAGAATCTTTAGTTAGTACTAAAAAACAGAAAGAACCAATGGTATAACTCCATTCTAAGTACAGAAGAAGACCAATGTCCTAGCTTAAAGACAGATAGGAAGCAAATTCTCCCTTATCCCACTCTTTGTTCTATTCAGGCTCCTGTGAATCCAATGAAGCCCACCCATATTGAAGAGAGCAATCTGCTTTACTCAGTGTACCAATTCAAATGTCAATGTCCTGCAAAAATACCCTAATAGACACACTCAGAATAATGTTTAACCAAATATCTGGGAGCCCTGTAGCCCAGTCAAGTGACACATAAAAATTAATCATCACAAATTAACCACATCTTATCAATTTTACACCTACACATTTCCTTAAACTATGTTTCATCTCCAAAGAAAAGATAATAAAAAGTTATAATCCCCATTTAACATAATACAACTATCCTGCATATAAGTAGAAACTCACTAATCCCTTCTCAGCAGAGAAGTAAAGTCCTTAAGTGATGTTTACTTTTCCTTCTCCTTGATAGACTACAATTTAAATATTATGGTATAATATTAACAATACTTACATGTTATGAAAAAAATTCATTACATTGTATGTTACATAATAAGAGGGGGAGAAAATAAAACTATTTGCTGTATAAATATACACACACACATATGCAAACATACTCATAACAAAATGAAGAGAAATACTCATAATAGGTTATAGTCCTTGGGTCTATAACTGACCACAGAGGGGTAACTGGTCTTTAAAACTATCTTCTTTCACTACTCTTTCTGTATTTACTTTACTTTCAGCAAGTACCTCAGTTGGCCATGGTTCTTTGCCTGGGGAATGGCCCAACCTTTATCCACTAGTACATCATAGTCTTAATCTCATAAAATGATGTATTTTCTTTTAACCATTATGCCCATCAAGAGTGTACAACAAGGAGTGACAATGTAACACTCGTTTACATCTACTGGAGTTCTGTAGCGGTTAGTGTACCTTGTTATGTGATTGTATGATGGGAGAGAATATAGGAGAAAATTAAATGTGAATAATTTTACAGTATCAAAGAAACATCTTTTAAAGAGTGGACTCAATTCCTTGCCTCTTTATCTGTTTCTCAACACAGCATTTTCTTTCTTTTCTAAATTTATCTTCTTTTCTAAATTTATCTTCTTTGCTTTGGATAATAGCAATGTCCATTTAACATTAAACCTCTGAGAACTCATTATATGGATCATCATTGTGTGCTTTGGAGAATTCAACCTTCCTGAACTGTAAGTCAATTTTGATTTCTCAATATCTATGCAAAATAGTTACTAAATGCTAATAGCATAGAAAATGAAACATACTCAATCATCATTTGGAATTTTTTATGAGAGAGACAATGAATGAAAAATTTAGAGCCACACAATTGTTATGAGCTCATATATCTGCTCTGTTTATAATTACCACAATCATTTTCCAACTAATATATTAATCATTAGAAACAGAAAATTTAATAATGTGCCCTCATTAATTGTTCTATATACGTTTTCATGACCTTTGAGTGAAAATAATCCCTTTTACATATATTGAGTATGGAGATAAAGAGGTGGAGGTCTGGAGAGTCCAAAGTTCATTGTTTGGAAAGCAGAAAGGCATGTTTTCAGAGTTTTTCTAGAATAACCAATAGGGAGAAGAAAGGAAAACAGAGATCTAATTTTCAGAGATCTCTGTGTCAGAGAATGGAAAAGATTATGAAATTCTGGGTTGATGTCACTGTTTATTGAGAGAAGGGTGCATAATTTAGCATTTCCTACTAAAATTTTATTATAAGGAAAGCAAGAGTTCACTGAAGAAGGACCATCAAGCTCATCTCCTGGAATTATTTCCTTTTTGGCTTAAACCAGACTGATTGCCATCACTCATTAAAGTCTTGCCTTTTTCTATTATTTTCATTGCATCAACTTGAATTAAATGTATTAAATTATTGTGTTACAAGAGATGTTTTATTAATAACCTTTCAAATTGTCTTGGAAAAAATGTCCTGTTTCATAATATCATCACATCAATTGAAGAGCAAGAAAACAAAAAGAGAAGCCACTGACAGTCCAAGGTCAGCATAAACAGAAAAGTTGGAATCCTCAGTGTTCCGTGTATCATTGTCAAATAGTACTTCATGCTGTAATTACTACCACCCTTGATGATCACTTTAAACTGACATTGTGAACCTTATGACTTAGCAAAGTTTCAATCCACTACAGTGACATTTTCCTTCTGTAATCTATGTCCTTTGAAAAGTTAGGGTTCAGCTTTACTAATGCTTTTTTGTTCTTTTCACAAGTTGACCAATATTGCATTTTTATTATAATATCGATGCATTATAATATATTTATTATAATATCGATGCATTAAAGTAAGTCTAATACAATTCTAAAATTCTAACAAGTAAAATCAGTGTTTTATTTATTGGAATAATTTTACTAAAATAAGAGTATATTTGATGTGATTAGTTCTTTTACCTGTAGGCTCTTTTGCTCAAAGAAAAATATGATGAACATAAAAGTTTAAATAAAACTACCAATTAGTTTAATTACCAATTTTAATTATCATGGTTTTCAGGTTAATGTGAGAGTGCGTACTATTAGTTTACATTGTTTGTGTTTGTACAGTAAAGTCTGAGTTTTGGATGTGCCCATTATCAGGAAGTTTGCCATTTACTTATACATACCCGATAGATGGGAACTTAATTAATCCCCTTCCCTCTTCTTGAATTTAACTGATATTTTCCCTCATGGATGTACATTGTTGTTAATCGACAAATTTCAACTTAGTATTGGATACATGAGATGCTTTATTTCCAATTTTTGTGACACTTTCCTTAGGAGAGTGTTCTCTAAATCCATCCAGGTTGTAACAAAAGATACAAAATCTCCATCTTCTTTATGACTGAACCATATTCCCTGGTATACATATACCACCATTTATTAATCATATGTTTTACAATTGTTAGTCAAAAAGTCTTATTCTATATAAACAACTTTCTATTTTAATGTTGAAACATTAATTAGCCTTATTTCCAATATCCTAACCTTACAATTTTAAACAGAAAACTCTAGAAAAAAATAGCACAATAACTTGCTTCCTCTCCCCTTCTTCTATCCAAAGAGAAAGTTATTTTTTAAATTATATACTGCATTCAATAAAGAATGAACTATTTATGTTAACATAATTAGAAATGGGCTTAAAATTTGAAGGTAGAGTACTAAATTAGTATTTCCCTCTAAGGATCAAACCACTATTGAATACACTAATTCACTCATTTGTCAGATCCATTATCTGAAAATACTTTTTATTCTAAAGAAAGACTGGTATTAAAATCAAAGCTACTGAAAGAGATAAATAATATTAAAAATACCAAATAAACAGCACATCAACACAATCTTTTGTGTATTATTTTCCCTACTATTATAAAATAAGGTGAAGGTAGTGAAAAGAACTTGGGTTTTAAAATCAGCCAAATCCTCTTTACACAGAAGCTATATATATTTTGAACATACATGTTATTTAGTCTCTCTGAGGTTATATAATGGGTAGAAATGTAGGAAACAGCACACAAGAAATATCTGGTTCAAGGAAAATAGTTAGGCTGAAGTATTTATCTCTTCTATATCCCACTTTCCATTCACTGATATAACACAAATGAAAAGAAAAGTCTAGCAATGCTTAAAGCCTGCAAGGATGTCACCAATTGATGGGAGTAGTAGAAATATTACATATAGAGCCAACAACAGCAGAACAACATAACCTAAGAGAGTCAGGGAAACAGTAAAGCTACATGGAGAAATAAAAGGACCTCCTGAAAGCCAATGCTGATAGCAGAACCCATGAGTAATCTCATGCACGATTAAAGCGGAGGGATCGTGAAAAGAAATGGTCAGTGGCAGTTTGCCAGGTAATTAGTTGAAGAATAGAGCAGTTGACTCCTTGTTCTACCCTGAGGATTGAATCATGAGAACAACTTTCAAACTGAAAATTTTACAATCAAGTACCAGTAGATTAGGCAGTGGAGCCAGAAAAAAATGAAGGTACTCCCAGGTAGCTTGTAACGTTCATCAAACATGAAGGAATATCTACTCAGGAGTCAAAGCAATTTCACACTTTGGTCATGTTCTCTCTTCTTCCTTCAACGCACACACACACACATACACACATTCAACCACTTAGCTAGGACTACTGTGGTCCAATTTTATTTTCAGATTTGCTGCCAGGAGAAAAAAATTCACTTTGGCAGAGAAAATGCATTCTGGCCAATAATTTTGAACAGTAGAGCCTCATCTAGACATTTGAAGAGAGATAAGAACATGAAAGAGCCAAATCTTAAATAGAAAAATTAAATCACAATTAATAATGAAATATTAATATAGAAAAAATATATAAACAAGTGCATACTGCATAGGGTATAAAGTGCTAGACACTAGGGAAAGAGTGATCTGGGCAAAAGCTAAGAACCACTGCTAGCAATGAGCACTGAAAACAGTACTCGCTAGACACAGCATACTGTCCCAGACATAAGTCATATATTAACAGTGATAAGATGAATGCAAGGCAGAAGTGCAGTAAACAGGATGTATTAGGAGTTCAATCGTGCAGTTAAAGATAAACTCTTTTTTTTAACTTTTACTTTAACTTTTTAACCTTTGAAGCTTTCCTCTGTGCTGCATTTTCTGCATGCCTGAGATTTCAATAAAAGTTGGTGAGGAACATTGGAGTGGCCACACCCTTATTCCTCCCTGTGGAATGCTTGCTGGTGTTGGCTTCCCCGGGTCCCTCAGTTCCATGCAAATTGACTGACTAGGTGTTATTTATTTTGCCTAGAGTCACACTGACAAGAAAAACTATAAAAGTTGCTTCAGAGATGTTCAAGATAGTGCAATCATTGAAAAAATAAAAGAACAAACTGCAATGAAAAGGGAATAGTAGTGTACTTGAAAATGCATAACCTATTTGTCGGTGCCCACTGTGGCACCCCATCGTCACACAAATAAAAACAGCAGAGACCATGGATTGAAGGTACAAATGCCTGCAAGAGGTGGGCTGCCCATAGGTGCAGGGAGGGCCCCATACAATCTCTGCCATGGCCTTTTATTGAAGCATTATACAATAGGGGGGCCCACATATAAGTACTACATGCTTAATGATCCCTGTGCTCTTTCCCCACAGGATCAACTTCCACCCTGTTGCACCACAAATGTCCAATATATAACACCTGTTGCTAACAAGCTACCGATCTTATCTCATTAATGCCTGCAGCTGTTTGAGGGCTTGTCTCTGGGCAGTAAAACTTCTCCATACTGGCTAGGAGATTGTCTCTCTCCCAGTGCCTTCCTCAAGAATCATTGGCCACTTCTATAAGCCTGGTGCTCCATCTCCTACACCTATTTAATGAAATAAGAATTTAATAGGTAAAGGTTAAATAACAGATATTACACAGTTTAAGCTTTAATTCGAGATCTGAAAAATTCAAGGCAAAGAATTGCAAATGGACAAAGAAATTAAAAACATAAGAAAAAAAGAATGTAAGGATAAAAGCAGAATTTCAACATGACTGTGGAAAACCTTTCAAAAGAAGAAAACCAGCAGAGTAAGAACTAAGCAAAGATAATAATATTAAATAGAATTTGAAATTAAATTGTACAAAATTTATTTATAGTAAAAAGTATAATTCACTCTAGAAAAATAAGTTCATCAAAATGTGCAAAAAAAATATGAGTGCCAGGACATTTATAAAAACTTCATTCATAATAGCCAAAACCTGGAAGCCACCTAGGTGTCCATGAACAGAAAAGATGACAAATAAATCCTAGTATGCTTATACAACGGAATACAACAGCATTTGAAAAACATAAACTAATGACAAAAGTAACAATGTAGATAATCTCATTGACATAATGAGTCAAAAAAAAGGCCAGACACAAAGAAGTACACATCATATAATTCCATATATTGTATTTGTGAGTCAAGAATAAATAAAACTAGTCAATAGTGAAAGGAGTCACTATATTGGATAATGTTGAAAGAATTGAGACTATTAACTGAGAAAAAGCATGAGGGAGACATTCTGAAAAGTGATTTTTGTAATTTGCTTGGCATACACACACACACACATATATATGAAAAATTTCAAGTTATAGACTGAAGATTTATTTGCAATATTTATGTTTACCAAACAAAACAGTCATGAAGTTTTTTTGTAACAAAAAGCTTTCACTAGTGCAACATATATAGTCAAAAAATTTTAAAGACAAATCATTCATATTGTATGCCTAATATAGTGTCTTCTACACTCAATAAATGATATCTATTTTTTTCTTTTCTTTCTTTCTTTTTTTATTTTTGAGACAGAGTCTCACAATGTCATCCTCCGTAGAATACCATGGCGTCACAGCTCACGGCAAGCTCCAACTCTTGGGCTCAAGCAATTCTCTTACCTCAGCCTCCCAAGTAGCTAGAACTACAGATGCCCACCACAGCACACGGCTATTTTATTTTTTTTGTTGTAATTGTCATTGTTTGCCAGGCCCAGGCTGGGTTCCCACCCGCCAGCTCTGGTGAATGTGGCTGGCGCCCTAGCCGCTAAGCTACAGACACCAACCCAATACCTATTTTTCATATTTTAAAATTTAACGATTTGTTTTAGTCAAGTAAAACAGTTAATAGAAGTGTTTACATAGTAAATAAATATGTAGTATATAGTATAACAACTTTTGTGTATCATAATATTCTATACAAACATACATATGTTCACATAAGTACAGATTGTCACTAAAATTCGACCAGTGGTTTGCATGTTTTATTCCTGATCTAAAAATGAAATAGATTCAAATCATCTATTTAGCGATCTGCTGGGAAATTATGCTGCTAGGAGTTTAACCCTAAAATTTCGACAAACCATGCTGTGAAAATCTACTGAAATGCATAATTGAGATACTATTTTTTGTCATAAATTAAGAAATCAAAATACCCATCAGGGTAATGAGGATTTGTTTTATACATCACCTCTGGCCTCATTGGCTCACCACTTTACTCATGGTGTCCCAAAAATTAACACTTTGGTGAATACTTGGAAAATGCTTAGATTTCCGGAGATTAGAATGGCTGCTTATCCTTGAGAAAGGTAAGCACTTACGTAAGCACATCTCTTATAATAGAAAATGTAGAAATTGAAGAAGCAATAAAGAAATGTACTTACATAGATTCTAGTGGATAGCCTGTGAATTCTGTGTGCTAACACTTAAAGCTACTTCGAAGCTGCAAGTAATATAAAATTGTTAGGTGTTTGCAATAATCAAGATTTCCAGAGAAAAATAACAATGAACTAGAAAAATGGTAATATTGCTATAACCCCAGCCTTTGTTGATTTCTTTCTCTCAATTGCTTGCTAATGCTTGCATTACAAACAGGAAAGGTCAGATAAAGTTTCTCCAATAATTTAGAATTCTAAGAGGCCATTGGGTGAAACTTCTTTAAAAAAAAAACTAATAAAGATAATATGAAATTAGTAACATGATTTATGTTACATATTAGTGCTTGTTTCCTTGCCCGCTTCTTAAGCAGATGAAACTACTCCTTTCTTCCTATAAATTAATGCTGCATACTTAAAGATAGTAAAAGCATGCAAATGCTATATTCTCATAGATATTCATCTCCAAATTAATGTTAGCATTAAGGATGTCTGTAGAATACAAAACTGTCTATGACACAGAAAAGTCCCTGTTGTTGAACTGCTGCATACTTGAATTTTCAGATAATAACAGCAATTCATTGTCTTGGAATGTATATTCATTATATGGGCAAATTTAAATTGCCATTTTCTTCCAACACCATACCAGTATGTTATAATTTCAGAACGACTAAAGGGATGCATAAAAATAGTACAGAGAGTAAATAAATGGAAATTGTGAAAAGTAATTTAATAAATAATAATCAAAGCAGGACAATCAAAAGGGGAAGTAGTGTGAAAAAAGCCAAATTTCAAATTCAGAGTCTTTTAAAGCAAGTACGCTAAGTATTCTCATTTTTTAAAAAAATATTATTTAACATTCACTCTCTCTTGGTTCTGAGAAATTAGGTTGTAAGTGGAAAGAGGATAAAATTCTTCTAATTGTGCATGCCTTGGCTCTCTTCCTCAATTATTTTTTTAAGAGAGTCTCAGTCTGTGTCCTGGGTAGAGTGCTATGGCATCATAGCTCACAGCAACTGTAACTCGTGGGCGCAAGTGATCTTCCTGCCTCAGCCTCCCAAGTAGCTACGACTACTGGCACCCAGCAAGACATCTGGCTAGTTTTTCTATTTTTAGTAGAGACAGATCTTGGTCTTGCTCAGGCTGGTCTGGAACTCCTGAACTCAGGCAATACAGTTGCCTTGGTTTTCCATAGTGCTAGGATTATAGGCATGAGCCATGACTCCTGGCCTCTCTTCAATTTCTGATGTTCTAGATTGGATTCTAACTTGATCACTCCAAATGAAGTGCAAAAATGCTCATTCAATTCCTTGGTAATAGTGCATTTATCTCAAAAGTTTATATGAAAACTTTCATTAAAATGATGGAAAAAGGCACGCAAAAAAGACTGTATAAAGGTTGGACAGAGTAATAAACAGGAATTCTTGCTAAGACCAGCATCTCTATTGCTCTGGCTCTCCCACAAAGATTTCAAGGTAAGAGTTGCCTCTGGTGCCATGGCTCGTGCCTGTAATGTTAACACTCTGGGAGGCTGAAGCAGGTGGATCACCTAAACTCAGGAGTTCAAGACCAGCTTGAGAAGAGCAACACTCCATGTCTACTAAAAAATAGAAAAACGAGCCTCATGCCTTGGTGGGCAGCTGTAGTCACAACTCCTTGGAAGGTGAGGCAGGAGGATTGCTTGAGCCCAAGAGTTTAAAGATACTGTGAGCTCTGATGACTCCATGGCACTCTACCCAGGGCAACAGACTGTGACTGTCTCTCCATAAAAAAAGGTAAGAGTTGCAATCACACCGCTTGCCTGTTTACTGAAAGTTTTAACCTCTCTCTAGATTTCTTGCAAGTCCAACTTCTATCTATGAAGAGCTTATCAAGATCCAATCTAACATCTGGTTTGACTTAATTTCATTACAAAGAGAAAAACTTACTGGAAAAGAGGCTGTGCCTAGATTTCCTAGAAGAATAAGAATAAAAAAGAGAGGAAGTTTAGCACAGAGAGGAAGTAGAAGATTTGAAAGGGGAGCATCTCTGGTGAATGAAACAGCTTCAGAGGTTCTTCAGGAAAACCAAAATGTCTAAAGCCTTTTATTTTTTAAGTTATTTGCTGTGTTGGGTACTAAGTAAATTCACTTGTTCATTTTTTTTACTTTGAGTTACTCTACACTGCTTATTAATGCTTCCACAAAAGGATAGAATTATTTTGGGAGGATCAAAGAGGAAGGATAGAGGTTAACTGCCTTATTAATTATGCACAGGTTATTCTAAATCCCTACTCTACACTTCCAAATCTGGCCCTATTTTCTAAATCCATCTGAACAAGGTTGGAATTGTGGTAATCGTCTTTCCATTGTAAAAGTTGTATTGCTAAAAAGTACTGTGGTCAGCAGGACTTGTTTGGCAAGACAAAGGTCTCACAAAGTATGGGGTTAAGAAGAAAACAATAAAAAGTCAATAAATACAACTTTGAAGCAGTAAGCAAGCTTTCTAGAAGATATCTGTTTCCAAACCAAACTAGATTTATCCATCAAAACCTGCTTTGGTAGGTAAGTCTTTTTTTTTTTTGAATCGTCACCATTAGGAAAAATTACAGAGTTTTCTGCTGAGACAAATTCTTTCATAAGTTTTATGCTATGCAGACTCAGTGGCAGCTACAGAATTTCTAGATTAACAAAGTTTATATGAAGCTATCTAGTTGTAAGAAGGGGTCTTGATGTGAAGCATGACTCACTATATTAAGCACATTTCTCCAAATATATATTTGGGTATTTATGGATATGAGGAGAGCAGGGGACCAAAGTCCCCAAAGCAACTCCTTTGATTTAACTATAATATAGAGTTATAGACCATGTTTCTTTGTATAGTTTTTACGCAAACCAAGATAATATCATTTACATAGCATTTTCCTTCTCTGTAGTTGTTTTCCAAGAATCTCATCAAATACCTATTTAAATGTTTGGAATTTTCACAAAGTGAACTTGCACTTAGTATTAAGTCTTCTGGACCAGGTCTTTTAGACATAATATTGAAATAGAGAAGCATAGAACAGATTAACTTATTTGCACTGTATTTCCTAAGAAACCTAAAAAAATGCCATGTTCTGTTTATGAAAGTTTGACAGGTATAAATTTAATTATAGATTGGGTAACATGGGTTTCCTTTCCTTTTGAGAGACTATGCTATATTACCACAACTATATTAACTTGTGGCTGCCTTACCATTAGGAAAAGAGCAGGAGTAGAAAAATTTTAAAATCCTCTTGCCTAAACTTCCATTGCTCTTTTCAGTAATGTGCCCTTTATTGTTCTCTAACTAGATCATTTGATTTCTGAAGTACAGAGTTAGTTTGATTTGTATTTTTACTGCCCTAAAATTTCTAGCATAGGTCTACGTAAAATATTGGCAAGAAATGTTTGAATTAAGTCTTTCACAAAATATGAAAATGTACAGGAAGGCAAAATGAGGAGTATTCCAGAAAGAGCACTACTTGTCAAAGCTCTGTGGCACAGGGCAGGTGCACTCTGTAGAGTCCCAGAAGAAGAGAGAGTATGTGGGAGTGGTTTGCAAAGGTAATCTGCATAAACCTTAAATTAGCCTCTCAGTCAAAGAGACATCTGGTTAACCCTTAAACAATGCTACAAGAACTAAGTTTCAAGGCCTAAAACTTCTTCAGCCTCTACCATCAGGTGTAAACACCAATCCCTGTGTTTTTGCCACAGTCGTCTTTTCCTCTGCCTGAAGTGCTTTCTCCCTGGCAAAGACCACTGCAGGTAAGCAGATCTCCCTCTCGAATCACTCTGTATTACAATGTCTCTGCTGCCTTCTTTGGATTTATTTGTCAATTAATTTTTTATCAGCTCCACCTGGCAATATAATTTGAGTTCCTTAGGGGAAGCTCTGCATACCTTTTCTTCACTGTATCCCAGCAGCAAAAATGGTGACTGGCCCATAATGGTACTCTATTATGGGCTGAATGTTTGTGTTTTCTCATTGTTAAAGTCCAAACCCTCAATGCGATGGTATGAGGAGGTGGAGCCTTTGGGATATAATTAGGTTTAGATAAGGTCATACAAGTGGAGACTCCCAAGAAGAGATCAGTGTCCCTCTAGGAAGAGGCCACTTGAGGACATAGGAAAGAAGTAGCTGTCTCCAAGCCAAAAACAGGCCCTCACCAAGAACAAAACCTACTGACAATTTGATCTTGGAGTTCCAAGCTTCCAAACTCTGAAAAATAAATATCTGTCATTTAAGCTACCCAGCCTAGGGTATTGTGTCATAGTATCCTGAGCTGCTTAAGATACGCTATTACACATATTTTTTAGCTAATCTGACTCACTGGCTGTTTCAAGCCTATCTGGAAGAAAGCAAGATTATGAGTCATATCAGCCTGTGAGCTGAGAAGATCTAACATTAGTTTCACCATCCTGGCTCTGGCACCCAGCACACCAGGAACAAGCTCTGAGCATCTACAGAATCTCTCAGACACAGGTATTTCTCACTCCATAAGTCTTAGAGCCACTTAATGTTGCTAACAATGATACTGATTATTATTATTAGCTAAACTTTATTGACTGCTTTCTACGAGCCAGGTACTATTCTAAGGGTTTTACATATATCATTTCTTTGATCCTCACAACAACCTCATGAAACAAGTTCCATTACTGTTATCATTTTAAAAGTGAGGGAACTGAGACATGGGAAGACAATGTAAATCCAGATAACCCAAAACAACCCTAAACAAAAAGAACAAAGCTAGAGGCATCATGGTACCTAACTTCAAATTATACTGCAAAGCGATAGTAACCAAAACATCATAGCACTAGAATAAAAGCAGGCACATAGACCAATCAGATAAGATAGAGAACCCAAAAACAAATCCATGCATTTATATCACTCATTTTTGACAAAAGTGCCAAGAATACTTTCAGATAGTCTCTTAAACAAATAGTGCTGGGTAAACTATATATCCATATGCTGAACAATGAAACCAAACCCCTATCTCTCACCATAAACAAACATAAAATAGAAATAATATATTAAAGACTTAAGTGTAAGAACTGAAACTAGGAAACTATTAGAAGAAAACATTGGTGGAATACTTCAGAACATTAGTCTGGGTAAAGATTTCTTTAATAAGACCTTAAAAGCACAAGCAACAAAAGCAAAAATAGACTAATAAGACTGCACTACACAGAGCTATTAAGTTTCTGCACAGCCAAGGAAACAATCAACGAACTGAAAAGACAACCTACAGAATGGAAGAAAATATTTGCAAACTGTTCAACAAAGGGTTAATAGAGAGAAGATATAAGAAGTTCACACAACTTAACAGCAAATAAACTAAATAATTCAATTAAAAATGGGCAAAAGATCTGAATAGACATTTCCCAAAATGGACATACAAATGGCCATCAGATATATGAGAAATGTTCAACACCACTGATCATCAGAGAAATGTAAATCAAAACCACGATGAGGTAGCATCTCACTGCATTTAAAATGGCTTCTATCAAAACAGTAGAAAATAATGAATAGAAAGAAAGGAGAACCCTCAAATGCTGTTGGTGGGATGTGAATCAGTACAGCCACTATGGAAGACAGCCTGGCAGTTTCCTCAAAAAAACAAAAACTAGAACTATCATATGATCCAGCAATCCTCCTGCTGGGTGTATGTCCAAAAGAAAAAAACTCAGAATGCCAAAGAGATATCTGCACTCTCGTGTTTATTACAGCACTCTTCACAGCGGGCAAGATTTGAAATCAGCCTAAGTGCCCATCAACAGGTGAATGAATAAAGAAAATACAGTTCATACACACCATGGGATATTTATTCAGCTGTAAAAAATAAGGAAATTGGGTCATTTGCAACAACATGGAGGGATCTGGAGAACACTATGTTAATTAAAATAATCTAGTTACCAAAAGAAAAATATCAGATGTTCTCATTTATGTATGAGAGTTAAAATATTTGTTGCATGAAGGCAGAGAGAAGAACAATGGTTATCAGAGGCTGGACAGGTATTGGTTAGGGGAGAAAAAGAGTCATTGGTTAACAGATATAAACCTATTTCAAAGTAGATGTGAAATGGTCCCCACATAAAGAAATGCTAACTGTTGGAGCTATGGATATCCCTATTACCTTTATTTGATCATTATACACTGTATGTATATATCAAAATATCATATATATCCAATAAATGTGTACAACTATTATACTATATTTATAAAAATTAGAATTCTTTTAAAATGACCTGCTCAATGTCATACACTTACATCAGTTTACCTTCTTTCACTTCAGTTTCCACCACGATTAGAACCGTACCACAAACAACTACTTTTTTCTAGCTGGAATTTATATTCCCTTGTGACTGGCAGCAGTCTGTCCTGGGTGGATAAAAACTTTCTGCAGAATTTTTGCATCATTCAGGTCTCAGCATAAATCCCATTTCCTACATGAAAACCTTTCTGACTTCCAAGGTTTATTTTAAGTGCCAGTGAACATTATTCTAAATGTTCAGCATGTACCCTGTACTATCTCTAATGAAGCACTTCTTACATTATTTTATAATCGTTTATTAATATGCCCACATGCTTCTTGGTGGCAGAAACCACATTATCTTGTGTAAGTCTGACTAAACTGTCTACCTTTGAAATACGAATCCCTAGTACAGTGCCTGGTGCACAGAAAGATGTCCAATAAGTAAGTGTTGTAAAGGAGTAAAGGAATAAGTAAATGAAGATTATTCTCTGAACATCTATTTGGATGTGAACAAAATGATCTTCTGGTCTATGACCTGCCACCACCCTATGTCATTGTGAATATCACTTCCTCCCCACTCCTCTCTTTGTTACTCTCCTGTTTATTGAATCTCCACTACAGTCTTCCCTGATCTACACTTGAAAGGTTATAAGGTCTAAGAAGAAAGAAAAATATGTCTTATTCACTGCTGCATTCCAGTACCTGGGACAATGCTCACAAAATGACTATTTGTTGATGAAATTGGTGAGTAAATAAATGAATGAATAATACACTGAATGGCTCAACAGCCCTTCAAAGGCCAGACTTTCAAGCTGAGATAGGTAACTTTTACCCTTGTTCTTCCAGCTTTCAATTTCTTTTCTATCTCCACCAGGTCTAAACACCTAATGTTCAAGAGTAACCTACAGTGACATCATGAACCTGTTCTCATTCAGGTGAAGGCTCCCATCTTTGGGTAAAGATGGAGCAAAAACAAGGTTTGGTTGAAAGTTTAAGAAACAAGCTTTTCACACACAGAGATCCTTGCTCCTCTGCAATCCAAATCAAAGGCTTGTTTTCTGGAAAGATAACAGAAAGTCTCAGGATGGCAGAATACCAAACAAAGCTGCAGTTCAGTTGGGGACGGAGTCTATTTAAAGAAGTTTACAATGTTGACACACCAATGTTCAGACCCTCACCTTTCTTGAGAGGCATCTGAGATGTAACAAAATGCCTTCACTATGCTTTCCAAGAAAACAAATTTTCCTGTATAACTTTCCAATAGCCAATTTCAAGAAAGTCCCAGAATCTACAAATTCATCCCCACCAATCTGTTTGTTCAATCAAGCTTTAGTTCTGCCTGGCTCCCTATTCTCAGCATGGTCCCTCATGTTTGGCCTGAGTTTTCTGAATGACCCATGAAAATTAATTCCATATTTTAAATGTCATGAAAATCTGACTCTATTTTTAAAATGTTCCTATTGTCTGTATTTAAAATTTAAACTTCATAACATAATTTAAAAACCTTTCAGATATAAGCTTAGACTAGTTTTCTACCCAGGGACTAAAAGTTTCCTTTTAGTTTACCTGACTTTTACCCTTAACACTGACAAGAATTTCAACTCACATATTCATTCACTCCCTTTTTTCCTTTTTTTATCCAGCTCTCTAAAGTAAAATATTTTGCCTTACTTTGAAGCTCATAAGATTCAATCTCAAGTACCAATTGCCCTGACATGGACTCAAGCCAAGATGGTCTTAGTCTTTACATGGATAGGGGTGAGATTCAGATACTTTATTCCACTGCAAAAGAAATTAATATGTCAGCAACAAAGATGCAAGTACGGTGTCTCACAAGAGAAATAAAACTCATTTTTACTCTCTTTTTCTTGTTTGTAGAGTAGTAAAACCAAAGAGGAATTAATTTATTTTCCTCAGTGCTACTGAATATAATCATGGATTATAAATTTTGTATAGAAGTGGGCTCAGTTGTAGTTGTACAAATAGCATATAACAAGAAATGGTAAAACAGCTGAAAACTTCTTTCTAAATATGTGTATCGAGCACAGGGATTTAGTTCTAAAATGCAAGGGAATTTTTTCAAAGGCATAAATCACAAGGACAAAGAGGAAGGGATGGGCTGCGATAGAAGAGTTTTTTTAACTGAAAAGCAGATGGGTAAGTGGTAAACTGAAATTGAAAATCTGAGATTAAAATGTAACTTCCAACTCACTAGTCAGGAAAGCCAAAGAGAAAAACTATTTACATCACAGAACTCACGAAGTTTCAGGAATTGGGAGTTGCGTGTATTTTTGGATATTGGGGGAAAGATGGAGCTAAAACAAGTTTTGGTTGAAAGTTTAAGAAATAAGCTTTTCACACACAGAGATCCTTGCTGCTCTTTAATCCTGACGGAAGATCTAAGGCTTGTTTTCTGGAAAGATAACAGAAAGTCTCAGGATGGCAGAGTACCAACAATAGCTGCAATTCCGTTGGGAGGGAGTCAGTTTAAAGGAGTTTACAATGTTGACACACGAATGTTCAGACCCTCACCTTCCCCTTCTAAGCTCTCAGAATGCTGGCAAGCAGATATGAAATTTCCAAATCCCCAAACCAGAGATGTTGGCGTGGATGTGGAGGAAAGGGAACGTTTCTACACTGCTGGTGGGAATGCAAACTAATACGGTCCTTTTGGAAAGATGTTTGGAGAACACTTAGAGTTCTAAAAATAGATCTGCCATTTGATCCTATAATTCCTCTACTAGGTATATACCCAGAAGACCAAAAATCACATTATAACAAAAATATTTGTACCAGAATGTTTATTGCAGCCCAATTCATAATTGCCAACTCATGGAAAAATCCCAAGTGCCCATTGACTCATGAATGGATTAATAAATTGTGGTATATGTACACCACGGAATATTATGCAGCCTTAAAGAAAGATGGAGACTTTAACTCTTTCATGTTTACATGGATGGAGCTGGAAAATATTCTTCTTAGCAAGGTATCCCAAGAATGGAAGAAAAAGTACCCAATGTACTCAGCCCTAATATGAAACTAATTTATAGCTTTCATA
>CAUYPK010089146.1:0-18359 GCA_963574355.1 Loris lydekkerianus
CCTAATTGGCCCGGAGGCCGCATGCTGCGCTCATGGCCTTAGCGTGCCCCACTGCTTTGTATAGGAATTGTGCATGCCCTGTGCACGTATGCTGTGCTGTGATTGGCTGTGCCACATTATAAGAGTGGTGCTGGGGAGGACAAAGGGGAGAGAAGAATCACCCGGGACGAAAAGAATGCTGTGCTCCGAGCGGTCCTGCAATAAAGCCTTGTGAAGCCTTCGTTGGTGTCCTCGACTCTGCTGGTCGGCAGCGCGGCGACACCGACATGGATAAACTCACTGGAAGAATCCAGCATATGGACTAGCACATATAATAACCAAACGCAAATTTGCTGAGGCAGAGAGTTACATGTTTTCAAAGAAAATCACAGAGAACAAATGCTGTAGAGAAGGGCAAGAGATCATGTCATATTGTTGAGGAAAACTTCATAAAGTAGATGAAGCTTTCCAACATCATAAATTACAAATAGAAGTTATATCATCATCGTTAACAACAGAAAATAATTTTATATGTGAAATACTGTGAGCAAAGATATGAAAATTATAATCTAGGCTACCACATGCCGTTATTCCAAGGAGCTGAATACTATTTGGTAATGAATGTAGATAGTATGTATAAGAAAATAGTTTCATTGATTGCAGTTGTACATGAAATAGAGCCTGTTAAACTTTTATATTTGGGACATGTAAAAACACAAAGAGTGCCCCGGCCCGCAGGGCTAGTTCAGCAGGGACCTAGAGGAGGGAGGGAGAGAGTGGAAGGAACAAGAGACATGAAGAATGGGGAGCAAGACAGGATTCTGATCAAACTCCCAAAACTTTATTTTTCAACAGCCATATAAATACAGGCAGAAGGGGAATATGCCTGTGGGTGAGTTTAGGGTGGGAGGTTTCTGGTAATAGGTGTGGTGTTTACAGTTTCTGGAACCAAATTCCTGGAACCAAGAGTCACAAAGCCCTACCTGCCCATAAATTCCTCCTGGCTGTAAATTTCTATTATAAGCTTTTTATTTCTTAAGTTATCAGCTTCCGGCAAAAGAGAATGATCCTCTATCCCTAGTGATCTTTCCATAGACATTATAATTTACAGAATCAGAAGTACATACAAAGTTAAGCTTCTCTCTAATAAATCTACCCAGACGACACTGGCAGTGAAACTAATCCCTTTCTTTGTAGTGGACAGGATTTGTATCTTCAGTCCCCTAGGATATCCTGGCAAATAGAGACAATTCTGTATATCCCTTAAATGATAATGAAGTAGGAAAAAGAGAATACTTTGACTCCTAGATGCCTAGCTTGATTATAAAATAAAACCTGATGTTGCATCAGGTCCATTATCAGTATTCTCTTCACAAATAGTAGGCTGGGTGATATAGATTAGCACAGTCAGGGCAGTTGCCTTGAAACAGGGATAATAACCCTTCAGATAGACAGTGTCTATGTACTTTCAAAACACAGTTTTCCAGTGAACAGCAAAATAAAAAGATTAAGGATAGCTTTTTGGAAAACAAATAGTGGAATAAGTTCCAACATGAGCTTTTTATTCTGCAGACACTTAAATCCTACGACATTATCCACAACTTCACGAGTAAGTTTTATTTTCTTTCCTTGTTTATTTTAGTCTGAATACAAGTAGGAAATGTGATCTATATCAAAAGGAAAGAACATATGTGGGTCCTATTACGAGTCCAACCTCTTCTCAAAAGCTAAAAAATTAAAAATGCAGTTGCTGCTCAGCCCAAATAATCTAAGGGAATAAAACTATGGTTTTTCTCTAGTGCCCAATCCTTTTACTGATTGCTTAGTTTTAGAGAAGGAAGACTGGTAAAGAGGACTGGTATGACTTTTCTTATTTCACATTAATATTGTTGCACTTAAATATATATTTTTTTCTTTTATATCCCTTTTTCTTTTATACATATATTTTTCTATTATAAGGGTTTATCCCTTATAATAATGCAAGGGATAAACCACAAAGCCATATACTTTTATTAAATAACATGCTTGCTTTTCACCTACAAATGTAAATTTTAACACCGCCACCCCCATGTCATATTCTTCTTTTTTTTTTTTTTTTTTTTTTTTGACAGGGTCACACTCTGTTGCCCAGGCTGTAGTGTTGTTGGGTCAGCCGAGCTTATAGCAACCTCTAACTCTTGAGTTCAAGTGATCCTCATGCCGCTTCAGCCTTCTGAGTAGCTGGGACTACGGGCACCTGACACAACACCTGGTTAATATATATATTTTTTCTTTTTTTAGTAGAG
The DNA here is from genome assembly GCA_963574355.1 of Loris lydekkerianus. NCBI lineage: Eukaryota > Metazoa > Chordata > Mammalia > Primates > Lorisidae > Loris > Loris lydekkerianus. Next base: position 2,265 of record CAUYPK010089146.1, read on the forward strand.
AGACAGGTCTTGCTCTTGCTCTGGCTGGTCTTTAATTCCTGAGTTCAAGGCATCCTCCATTCTGGACATTCCAGAGTGCTGTGAGCCGCTGCACCTTGCCTACATTACTTTTCTTAATTGTTGCTTTTTAATAAACATATATTTAGAAAGACAACTTCCTGCCCTGCACAATAATCTTTTTTGCTTTTATAATTATAGCTAAATATTAGTTTTATTTATATGTCAGATGTTTTGCTATTTTCCTTTTTTTTTTTTTTTTTTTTTGGAGACAGAGTCTCACTCTGTCACCCTGGGTAGAGTGCCATGGTGTCACAGCTCATAGCAACTTCAAACTCTTGGGCTCAAGTGATCTTCTTGCCTCGGCCTCCTGAGTAGCTGGGACTATAGGTGCCTGCCCCAACATCTGGCTATGTTTAGAGATGGGCTCTCACTCTGGCTCAGGCTGGTCTCAAACTCCTGAGTTGAAGCAATGCATCTGCTTTGGCCTCCCAGAGTGCTAGGATTATAGAAATGAGCCACTATGCCAGGCCCATTTTTATATGTTTTTATTTTTTTAATTGCTATAACCTTATTCCTAAATATTAATTTATTTGCTGTTTTATTATACCAAGATATGCAGAGTTTCACCATTTTAAACTCAATCCATCTGACACCAATGTTTATATGTGTTATTAAACACTAAGTTATTGTCTACATAATAATATAATAGTACCCAAGTATTATATATATGTTATGTATTATATACATGTGAAAATATTTGGCGATAACAGTGGGTGTTTATTCAATTGATCATTTAAGTAAATTGGTCATTTATATTGAGAATCAGTACCTTATAGAAAAATAATTTTTAAACTTTAAAAAAAAGTAGCCACATATTTCATTTTTATTTAAAGAAAACTCACATTTACCCCATCAATACTTACTAAATACTGGCTGTATGTAGATTATTCTGTATTAGGAAACCTAGGATTGCCTGATTTTTGGAGAATATAAACCCAGGATACTTAAGAAAACATATGTAGACCCCAAGTAAATCAAAAACTGCATGAAATTGAGTAACAAAGTTCGAGTGATTACATGTGCTCTTCTAAGCTGGGAGTTCATGGTTTCCGTCACATTTTTAAAGGACCAGTGATAAACACAAAGTAATTGTCACTGTCCTGTAAAAAATAGACTAAGGGTAGACAAGAGATATCCCCTGAATATATACCACAACACAAACTCATTAAACCATGGTTCTCATAAGGATAGAATTATTTTTTATTCTTTAAAATTTAATTTTTTTTTTAAATTTCAGAATATTACAAGGATACAAATCATTTAGTTACATAAATTGTTTTTGTACAGTTTGAATCAAAGTTATAAGGTTGCCCATCACCTGGTTTGTGTGAATTTACCTGTTAAGTGTTAATTTATCCCCTCCCCCTTTGGCCCCTCTCACACATTTGCTTTTCCTGTTCTATTCCCTGGTATTTCATCTTCTTTGGAGCTATTTTAAAAGGCATAGAGTCATTAATTTTATTCTTAGCTTGACTGTTATTGGCACATATGAGGGCTACTGATTTTCGGGCATTGATTTTGGATTCTGAGATACTGCTATATTTCTTGATCACTTCTAAGAGATTTGTAGTTGAGTCCTTGGGGTTTTCCTGATACAAGATAATGTCACCTGCAAAGAGTGAGAGTTCTACCCCCTTCCCCCATTTGAAAACCCTGGATCTTCTTCTGTTGCCTGATTGCAATGCCTAGGGCTTCTAGCACTGTGTTGCATAGCAGTGATGACAGTGGGCATTCTTGTCTAGTTCCAGATCTGTGTGGAAATGCTTTTGGTTTAATTCCATTCAATAAGATATTGGCTGTGGGTTTGTTGTGGATGGCCTCTATTAGTTTAAAAAACGTCCAACCTAGGGTGGCTCCTGTGGCTCAATGAGTTGGGCACTGGCCCCATATACCGGGGGTGGTGGGTTCAAACCTGGCCCCTGCCAAAACTGAAACAAACAAACAAACAAATAGCCAGACATTGTGGCAGGCACTTGTAGTCCCAGGTACTTGGGAGGCTGAGGCAGGAGAATCATCTAAGCCCAGGAGTTGGAGGTTGCTGTGAGCTGTGACACCATGGCACTCTACTGAGGGCAATAAAGCGAGACTCTGTCTCTACAAAAAAAAAAAAAAAAAGTCCAACCTAAGCCTATTACCTTAAATGTTCTTATCAAAAAAGGATGGTGGATTTTATCAAAAGCCTTTTCAGCATCAATTGAGAGAATCCTATAAAGTACTATTCAGCCATAAGAAAAGATGGAGACTTTACATTTTTTATGTTATCCTGGATAGAGTTGAAACACATTCTTCTTAGTAAAGTATCTCAAGAATGGAATAAAAAATATCCAATATACTTAATAGTATATGAAACCAATATATAAGCAACTACATATACCCAAGTGAATGATAAAACACAAATATAATATGGGGGATTTGTCTGTAGCTCAGTGGTTAGGGCGCTGGCCACATGCAATGGGCCTGGTGGATTCAAACTGGCCTGGGCCTACTAAACAAACAAACAAAAATAGCCAGGCATTGTGGTGGGCCCCTGTAGTTCCAGCTTGTAGGGAGGATGAGGCAAGAGAATCACTTGAGCCCAAGAGTTTGAGGTTACTGTGTACCATGATGCCACAGCACTCTACTGAGGGGAACAAAGTGAGACTCTATCTCAATTAAAAAAAAAAAAAGAAAAGAAAAGAAAGAAAGAAAAAGAAAGAGAAAAGGGAATGGAGAGAGAGCAGAGCAGGGAAGCGGGAAGGTGATTGGCAGGATAGGAGGCATTGGGAAGATCTCACCTAATGTGCACAATATGAGGGTGTTCAGTACTCCCCCTGAGTGAAGGGCTCAACTACAACTTGAACTTTACCTTAGAAATGAAAGCAATGTAACCAAAAATTTGTACCTTCATATTGATTTGAAATAAAAAATAATAGTAAACAAAAATTGCAAATTAAATTTGAAATAAAAAATCAACATTGAAAATCAGAAACATATAGGCTTGGATTTTGATTAAGAAGATGTAGACAAAATATATTCAACATCATTAGCAATTAAAGAATTGCTAGTTAAATCAATACTGAAATACATACCTGTCAAAATGCCGAAAATCAAAAGTAAGTGATAACACAAAATGCTGTTAAGAATGTTGAGACAATTATATTCTACATTTACTAAGTTTCACATGTACCTTTGTGGAAGGCTATTTTAACCAGTGTGATGAAAATGTGTCAAACTATTTATAAAACCAGTGCATGGTGCCCCATGATTGCATTAATGTACATTGCTATGATTTAATATTAATTTAAAAAAAGAAATAAAAAAGAATGTTGAGGGAGGAGATCACTCAGACATTGCTCTAGATGTTGAAAAAAAATCTCAAAAAGGTGTATTCCTGGTGATTCCATTTATTAGCTTTTATGCAGTGGTATGGAAGTGAACAGTGGATTAGTGATTGTGAATAGTTTGCAGTGAGAGGCAGAGAATGGGTTTAGCTATCATTGTAATATGTGAAAGTCTTATGCTGATGGTTTAGTTGAGTATTAGACTGTGACAATGGCTATGCAAAGGTACGAACTGGATAGTAATACAGGAAAGTGGGCTCCAAAACTGGGGTCAGGCCTGAAGGCCAAGTAGGTTCCCAGCTTCACACAGGAAATAATTCAAGAGCAAGCAAGAATGTCAGGTTGAAGCAAGTTAATTGAAGGAACAAATAAATAAAAGAAGACTTGCTCCACAGACAGAGCACTGTCTCTTTCCCAGCACTTTGTGAGTTTCCAGGATCTTATTGTATGCCTCCTATTTAATTTTATGTTAAGCAGAGGGAAGATTACTCATAAGATTTCTGGGAAAGGGTGGGGAGTTCCTTGAACTGATGATCCCTCCCCTTTTTAAACCTCATAGAGTAACTTTCAGGTGTCAAGGCCTTTGTACACTGTCATGTTGCTGGTGGGAGTTGTTTTAGTGTGCTGATACATTGTAAGAAAGGTCTGAGGGTAACCTGAGGTCATTTTTGCGGCTATGTTGGTTTTAACAGGTGCTAGCCAGCTTCTCCACAGCCTCCAGTTTTATCAGATACTTTGATTCGGGTCTTACAACTCCTTATGGAGCAATTATTGCAGTGTCCCTATCTCAGAGACACACCTGTGTATGGAGAGCCTGTGAGATAATTACTCCTTCATGCATATAAAATGTTAAGTCTTAAATCAAATAACTTAATAAAGTTGTTTGATATTAAGTAATAACACTAGAATTTGACCTAAGGTTTTTTTTCTCAGTCTGAAGGCCATGTTTCTAATTTCTGCAAAGAACTGTCATTAGCTAACGTTATTTTCCTTCATATCTGCTTTATATATCTCTAGCCTGTCTGTCCCTTTTATGGAAACTCTACTGATATTGACACAGAGATTGAGTTCAGTAGTGAGTTACACGGAGCACTTTTTTTTTTTTTTTTTTTTTTTTGCAGTTTTTTGGCCGGAGCTGGGTTTGAACCTGCCACCTCTGTCATATGGGGCCAGTGCCCTACTCCATTGAGCCACAGGCACCACCCCACATAAGGAGCACATTTTAAAATATGATTAAAAACTCATCTTTAGAAACCATAAGCACCACCAAACACCATTTTGTAGTTTTCGAAAATACCTGTAATGTAATATGACAACCACGACTAATTTCAACTGTGAACTTGACACCTGTGAAGCTGGGCTTGGGTTGACACAGGCAGTAGCACTTCATCATATGTTATTTTCACATACAAATACAAAAGATACAAATAATCTCAAGAGAATACATAATCGTACAGAATTAAATAAGTAGGAAAGGGTGACTTGGAATGTATTATCTTAGCCTTTAACATACTTTATTTAACTGTAGATTTAGGTTTGTGTACCTGAATAATTAACATCTTTTTTCAAAAATTGGTTCGTAAAATGCCTAAAAATTGAACAACTTGTTCATGAGAGCCAGTATGAAGCAGTTTCACCAGCATCAGTGTATATTTTAATTCCATTTCTATACAATTATTACTTCCAAACATTTTCACTAAAGCAACTCTGAGGGACTGAGAGTGGGGTGAATTGGTGCTCACTGGTTCTGTGAATGAAGCCCAGAGATGTCTGCTACCGTGGAGAGATGGAGAAAGGGATATGGAAAGTTCATTTGAAGTCGATTTTTCACTCTTTTCCTCCTTCTTTTCCGTCTTCCTCTCTTTCTCGCTCACATACCCTCACACGCAAAATTAGCATACCCATTTAATAATCTTGATGTTGATGCCTTAATTAATAAATAATTGATCTTTTGAAAGACAATATTTTAAATAGACAGATATCCCCTGGGGTTTATTTTTACCAAGATTGAGACACACACTTTAATTGGTCTAAATTTTACCCAAAAAATAATCAAACCATCTGAGAATTGTACATTAAAAATGCATTGCTTTGGTTCTTTTATAACGTACTTAGTTGATCTACATTATTTCTCTCATGTAAAATAAAGAAAAAAAAATTAAAAAAAAATTTGAAAAAAGAAAAAAATGGAGGGCGGCACCTGTGGCTCAAAGGAGTAGGGCACCAGCCCCATATGCTGGAGGTGGAGGTGGTGGGTTCAAACCCAGTCCCAGCCAAGAACCGGAAAAAAATAAATAAATAAAAAATAAATAAATAAATAAAATAAAATTATAAAATTTATTAATGTCTTTATTGTGTTTATTAAGGATGGCTTCCACAACAACTCACCATGTCCATTTTTATATCTTTAAATAGTTAAATAGTAAGATTTCTCAATTTCAATATTGGGTATATCTACCAGTAAACTTACCCATAACAATGTCATTTAGCTGGGGCAGAAAAATAAAAATTTAAAAATGAAAAGAAGCAAATCAGAAATCACAATCTTGCATTTCTTTTGCCCTAGTAAAGAAAAAAAAAAAAAAAACAAAAAAAAAAAAACCTATATTTCTTGCCTTTCCCTAAAATTATACGAGTTCTTAATAGCACGTATTTGAAGTATATATTTTATCCTGGGTTCATCTTTTTTCTATTTTAAAAATTCTTATTTATTTTACTTTTTACTATTATTATATTGGGTAAAACCAAATCATTTCAATTTGTTTTTTAACTGAGGTAGAATTCTACGCAATACTTTTCCTGCAGTCATAGCACTGAGGATGTGCCTTGTAGACAGGTTTTAAAGAATTTATTTGAGACAGAATATACCAGAGACAAAATACCTAGAAGTAACTCTCTATGGTCTAGATGAAATCTCTAATGAAAACATCATCTCAATAAAAAATAATACTGATATTTTTAAGAAACAAAGTTTCTGGTGTCAAGGAAGTAATTTTGGCTATTCTATTTTTCAAATGTCAGTAGAAGGTACGGAGAGAAAGTTAAAAAAATAGTATGGCAGTGTAAAATTAATAATATAAGCATTTCTCCAAATTTCATGCCTACATTTCTAGTCAGTTGTCATGTGCCTATATTTTATTTAAATTCCAAAATGGATTTACTTTATTTCGCCTATATATATTTGTTGTTTTGTGTTATTTGTAATCATTGTAGAATATTTGTTCTATTTATTTCAAGAGGTTACTGAAATTGAGAATGTTGTGTACCAGTTAAGAACTTTAAAAAATCTATTAAAAAAAAAAAAATCCATTGAACATCATTTCTGTTCTCAAGGCATTAAGCTTGGTTGGCTTTCCCATCACTTCATAAAACTGAGCTATGAATGTTTTCCAGTGACTTGTAAATCATCTTTCTAGTTCATGCCTCACCACCACCATGAAATTCAAATTTCTTAGTGCCAGACTCCTGACTACAGATCCTCAGACACTCATCAAATTATTTGCTCTCAAAATCCCTACCTAAAGTTCATTTTTTCAGCACTTCGGAAAGGAAAGTGAAATTAGTACACATTAATTTGTGTTCTGGAATTTGTTTAAAGAATTTTTGGGGGGAAATTCCTTACTCTGATTTCTGACTCTTCACATATTGGAACCAGCACTCTCTAATAAAACTGGAGAATAAGGAGAAAGATTTCAGGTATTAGAGAGGAAGAATTTAACAATTTTATAAGAGAACTACTAATACATCCACTTAACGTTTATCCTGCATTTGCCATCATCGGTTCATTTGCTCAGTCTTTGTTTTTTTCATTGATTGTATTGAGAAGGAATTGTATTGGGAAAGAATTATCCCAGTATTGGGCTGGGAGTGATGGCTCATGCTTATAATCCTAGTACCCTGGGAGGCTGAGAAAGAAATATCTCTTGAACCCATAAGTTTGAGACCAGCCTTAGCAAGAGCAAGATCCCATCTCTACTCAAAGTAGAAAAATTAGCAGGGCATCATGGCAGGTGTCTACATTCCTTACTACCCTGGAAGCTGAGGCAGGAGGATGACTTGAACCCAGGAGTCTGTGGTTACTTTGAGATCAGCCTGGGTAACTGATGAGACTTATCTCTAAAAAAAAAAAAATAGTTTGGAAGCCAGTAATCTTAGCACTTTCGGAGGGCTAAATGGGAAGATAGCTTGAAGCCAGGAGTTCAAGACCAGTTTGAGAAAAAGAGTGAGATCCTCTTTCTACCAAAAATAGGAAAATTAGGTGGGCATGGTGGCACACAACTGTTGTCCCAGGTACTTGGGAAGCTGAGGCAAGAAGATCACTCAAGGCTCTGAAGTGTGACAATGCCACTGCATTCTAGCCCATGCGACAAAGCAAGACATTGTCTCAAAAAGGAAAAGTATTACATTTCCATCTATATTTTAAAATAAGTCTTTCATTATCAACTAAAAATTCTGCTGATATTTTGAATGATATTCTATTAAATTTAAGACTTAATTGGAGATTATCAGCATTTCAAAAATACTGAAACTTTTAATACGTGACCACAGATCTCTCTCCATTTACCTACGTCTTTTTCCCTTTTTCTCTCCACTATATTTTCACTTCTTGACACTTAACGCATGTTGTTTAAGAGTCAATTGTATGTATTTCTATAAATTATATTTCAGCTAATTGAAGGTATCATAAATTGTAAGTCATGACATTATTTTGTGTATCGATGAGGTAGAAACTTCATGCTAAATTAAATCAACATTGTCTTGACTATAAGATTCATTCAGATTTTAGAGACATTCATACAAAAAGCATGCACCTTAGTATTCTTGAAATACAGAATATAATTTTATGTTATTTGAAAAGTTTTGTGAATGATATCATAATATCCCACCTTTTCTCAATTACATCTTTTATTTTATCCTTTTCAGATATAGTCATATTTATGCTGTGTATATAATTTCAGCATTTTAATTTATATAATTAGTTACATAAAGAAGTCAGTCTATTGATTCATTCTCCTATTTAGGGATAATTAGAAGATTATTAGTTTGTTTATTTTTTTCTTTATTATACACTGTTCCTATTAAAGATATCTCAATGTCTCCTTTCACACATTTGGAACAGCTGCTGTTATCAATAGTATAGATTTAAGTTACATTTTCTAATTGTCTATTCAGAGAACATTGAAAGGGGAAGTACAACTTGGCCCTCCTTGTTATTATACAATTGTTTGAAAAAACTGGTTACAATAATTTATTTTTTTACTAGATATATCTAAGAGTTCCATTTTATTGACACTTGTAATAACACTTAGTGTAATCATTCTTATTGATATTTATCAAAATCTGTTTTGTGTAAAATCATACCTGAATGTGACTACAATTTACATGTCTACTGTCAAAACAGGTCAGCTTGAGAATTCGTGTATGAGCTTATTGACCAAGTGAGGTTCTTCATCTTTGTATCCTTTGTCCTTTTCCCTTCCTTTATTACATACTCAGCTATATACTTATAGAGAGCATCTTTTATAAGTTATCCAGCCTTTCTAGAATTTTCCACAAAATGGATTTAGCTAATCCAATCTTCCATATATCTAGATTGAACCACTTTTCTCCTTTCTTACCCTTTTCCTATAGATACAGTTAGACATCCCAATTTTGAAAGAAGGAAAAAATAATATCCCAGGATATGTAGAATAGTATCAGCAACACATAGGAATTATGTATTATAATATTTTTTGAACAAGCATTCTTTCTACCAAGTGTAAATTTTAAATCTCAGAGAGGAGAAAGCATTGTTTTATAGATCACTCATTATCAACAGTAACTTTTTACAATAAGTACGATTTTCCACAATTCTTACAATGAGTAAGAATATCCACTGTGCACTGCCATTATGATAACTGATTTTGATTCTAGATAAACAAGTTTGAACACAAAGTATAATGTAGAAGCAGGATCCAAAATTGAAAAAAAAAATTAGCTAGGTCTGATTTCAGAATTCAGCATCAATTTCTTGTATATTGGTCCACCACAATTAATCAGAAAGAAATTCTTCAACTTTCACATTATGATATATCTATAGAGAAAGCTGGAAACTCAGAATACAGTGATACATAGAATTTAATTATATATTTTTATGAAGTACAAATGATGTTGGTCTGACACTTAAGTTTGTGAATTCATCCTAGAAAAAGGTGCTGCATACTTCATTGCTGAATGTCACTATAGTCTCTTTCAAAAACCTCCCCTTGGGAATTTATATGCCATCAAAGCAGTTTTGGAATTCTTTTTCTGAAAAAGCCAGCAAAGCTATCATTGTATTACCTTGACCTGAATGTCATCAAAATGCTTTCCTTTCAATATTTTCTTTATCTTTAGGTAAAGAATTAAGTCACAGGGACTAGATCATCTAAATAGTGAGGGTTTCAATAAACGTATTTGCTTACTGGCTAAAAATTCCTTCACAGACAATGACATGTGAGCTGTTATATTGTAGTTGATAGCCAAGATTTTTATTTAAAATGTTCTTAACTGTTTATTAATTTTTACATGGGCTGCTATGCTTCTGACAGTCAGCTGATTATTTTGATGCTCAATTCGACATATTTTTGGAATGTTTTCCTCAATTCTGCTTATTACTAGACACCCTGACCTCTCATTATCAGTGACTCTTTCCCTTCTCTTAGGAATATGTTTAATCCATTTGTACACTGCTGTTTTCTTCATGCCGTTAACCTCATAAACTTGGACTAACACGTCGCTGATTTCACTTCCTCTCTTTGCCAAGTTTAACAAGAAATTTATGGATGTTTGTTTGTTCATTGCTCTATTTGAAGCTCTGACATTCTTGCAATGGCACACAAAATGCACAACAACAGTACTGAATGTCATGTTGCAGGAAACTGCTACACACAAACACATCTATGAGACACTGATATGTCAAGGTTATGAAACCTTACTGAGGTGTTTATACAGTGCTGCCAATCTAAGCACATAGGGGCAAGTTCATGTACTTAAGTGTCAGATAAAACCATATATATGATTAATCCAAGCAAATTAGCATATATATCCCATCAAATAGTTATATTTTTGTCATAAGAACATTTGCAATTTACTTTCTTGGGAATTTTAACATACACAATACATTACTATTAACTATAGTATTTTCAATTCAGAGACATAAAAAATTAAAATGGTAATTTGAGTGACAGTTTCATTTTTAATGAATGAATACTTGCTAATACCAGGAAGACTATTTTTTAAAATCCAAACACATTGGTTCCAATAGGCTATATATGTAAATAATTTTGGAAAATAAATTATTTCATATTTATCTTTGTCATAGGTAGTAGGAGAGCTTTTTAATAAATTTTCTTAATATCAACTGTAAAAATAGCTATAATAAAGAAATAAAGTCACTTTTGTGTTCATTAATTGACCTTCTTTATCAAATTTTTATCAGTAAAATGTTTGTTTTTGTTTTTGTTTTTGTTTTACTAAAAAAGAAATATTGAAATAACTGTTCATCAGTCTCTATGTCCCAAGGGTTGGAAAATTCTAAAAGAAAAATAATAATACTTTTCATTATTATAGTTTGAGAGTTTTATAAACTGAATATTTGTCAAATAGAATCAATATTACTGTATGTTGAATATAGTTTCTTAAAGTTAATATTTTTTAAAGAGTAAATGCTGATATTTCCCACTGGTTCTATTTACAGCAACCAGGGAATCCTTGGTTCCAAATATTCTACCAATGTTCACTCCAGGAATTTTCAATTACTATTTGGAAAGGGTGCTGTGTTCTGTCAAGACAAATAACCAGAGATTAATACTAAGAACATAGAGGTTTCAGCAACTGCTTATTGACAGGTAATGTATTTTCAATTATTATTGTTACAAAATTAAATAGCTCAATGAGAAAGTATAGAATCAGTTGCTGATCTTCCTCCCTAGAAGATGAAAAACATCCTAACTCACTATAAAAAAAAAAATCTAAATTCCATTATGTACAAATGCATAATTTTTTTCACTTTTTTATAATCCTCTGGCAACTGCTATAATGATCAACTTTGCAGAAACAAACTGTCATATAAAATATTTTATAGTATTGCTAAATACATGTCAGATAAAGACCTGGACATGTAAGTATTTCCTAAAAATGAAAGTTGTAGACTCAGTTTTCCACATAGCCTCCTTCTATTTATTGTCATAAAATTGTATTTCCTTTAAGCATTAAAATGACCATTTAAAAATATATAGAAAATGACATTAATGTCAGTGTCAAAACTTAAACTTAACATACAAATGAAAAATAGTTAAAATATTGGTTTGATTTCTATGGACTCTTTGGAGGGGAGTCATTGAAAATTTACAGAAATATTTCTCATTTTCTGACTCTGTTCCTCTATGATCACTTCTTTTGTTCTGAGCAAAGTATCATAATAGATCAGATAAGGAGATAAAAATTATATCTGGCTATGATTTTGTTCTATCTTACAATACAGAAGAAAGGGATGTCTGTGAGGCTTGGTGTGCACACATCAGGTACCTCTCAAAGATTCAGCTGCCCCTTAATCACACAGCCCACAGATGCAGGCCAATTAAGTGGATATTCAAAGCAACCCTACCTTTTAGTTCACAGTAACAAGATCAAGACCTAAGGGAAATACAGCTGAGCAAAACCAAATACATTTAAATGCTTTTACAAGTTAAAGTCAGTGCATCCATCGGTGCGTTCAGAATTGGTAATTGTATACACAAGCAGCAATTCTGTACCAATGAGCATATGCTTTCGGATGAAAATGTACTGGGTAATGGAAAAAGAGATTGTAATGAAATGGCAACATCTGTCATTGAAGATTTAGTCTTAGAATTCATCAGAGTAAGCTTTTTAAAACTTTTTATTGCTAAACATGTCTTCTATGACCTAAATTGTCCCAGACATCAAAATCTAAGTAATAGTGAACAGCCACATGTATTATTGGGCATCTACCATACTCTCGTTCTTTAAGGATGTGCCTGAGTTATACATGTGCTCTTTCCCTAAAAATGTTGACACTAGAAGAAAGAAAAAGCTAAATTTGTAACTTAAACAGTTAATTAAAAAATGCTTTGCAGTGAAAGCCTCTAGTAGAAGACAAGAGTTAGAGTTTGAAGAACCTAGGTTTGAGACTTAATATTTTTGGTAGTAATAGTGTAAACTTGGACGTACTTCATAACTTCTTTGATTATCAGCTTCCTTATCTGTAGATTGAAGTGATTGTGCTGTAATGTCCAGAAATGTGTGTAGAGAATGCTGTGAGGGCAGCGTGTGAGTGAAGAGCTTCACAACTCTTGACAAACACATGCACACAATTGATAACAGTACATACTCCTAACACGTCCCAGCTTAGGAAGTGCAGCGGTTGTGGAAACAAAAGCTCAGAGCCCTGCCAAGGTGAGGAGTGAGCTCCGATGCGCTGTGGTTTGGCTTCCTCACCTTGCCCAGCACCCTCAGCTGTTGCATAAGTTACATGAGGTCAGAAATCTTGTCTGTTTTGTTCACTGATGAGAACCAAGAACTTGACATGTCATGTGTGATCCAAATTATTTTTTAAAGATATGGATAAAAGTGTTACCTGATGTTTAAGAGGATTCCTATTTACTGTCTTGGGCAGAATTTAGTAATAAATAAAGAAAAAAAAACAATACATTTTGAAATTGTAATATGTTTGTAGTTATTGTTTACAGACTAGAGTCCCCAAATGGCCAGCTCCCCAACTGGAGCAGTTTTCTCCTTTTAATCTTCAGTCAAACATCACAGCCCACAGGTACCTTACTTATTAGTCAGTTTGAATGATGCTGGAGAAGCGGGCTCAGACTTTTACAAAAGTGGTAGCAAGCATTAGTGTCCAGGTACCAGGAAGTTAAGTTTCTATAAATTTCTAAGAGCTGAGTCACCACAGGGAGGACCTCGCAGGTGTCCTCCCTGTGTCCTCCCTCCTTGAGAAGACCTCTGTTCTCTTAGACCTCACTTTTCCCACGTATCTTCTCTCGCCACCACATTTATCAAATAACAAAATAAAGTTATTTCTTCTCTAATTAGAATTTGAACTAGTTATATTAAATGGAATAACTGAATTTATTCTGTGAATTTGCAAAAAAATAAAATAATAACATATCTCTATGTCAAAATAATTAAATTTTTCTCTAACCTAAACCACCAATATTAATTATAAGAACTAATAGTTTGAAAATAACGTATTCTTTAATTGAATAGATATATAACTTACAGCAAACTCTGACTCTAAATTGTAGGAAGACATAGTGGAATATAAACACACATAGGTATACAATTAGATTTGAAAAAGAAAAGCAAAACTCATCTATTCCAAGTCTCATTTTACATGAGAAGAAATCCAAGCTCAGGGAGCAGAAAGTGCCTAAAACTCTTGGTAATTCTGGTCTTCTCTGAGTCATTCCACTCACCTGGAAGCTTTGGGTATGTCTCTTTCACCTTCTCTCCTGCTTTACTCAAGGTTTCCACTACCGGAGGCTGACAACTTCCAGAATCTGAGAGAGGTCAGAAAACTGATTCTTCCCTAGAACCTAGGAGCACAGCCTTGACAACACCTTGATTTTAGCCCAGTGGGACCTGTTTTGAACTTCTGATCTCCAAAACTTAAGCCAGTAAATGTGTGTGTTTTAAGCAAAAAAAAAAAAAAAATAAAATAAAATAAAAAAAGTTTCTACTAGCTTATTAGATCATTCCTGAAAATCAGAAAGAGAACCATGGTCTTGGCAAATAAAATTTCCACTACAACCACTTTTGGTAGTTCAGCAGAGGAGAGGCACTCTTTTTTGAACAAAATGTTCCCTCCCCTTCATCCTAGCTACCCCTGAACACACTCTTGGCCAGCACAGACTCGTCAAGATTTCAGACCCCTTTTGAATCTCAGCCCTCTGTCCTTATATGGTTTGCAAAAATCATAGTCATCTGAGATCATTCTAACCTTTGCTTTAGCCATACTATATGCAAACTTTTTCTTAAATTTTGTTTTTATAAATATTTAGGGTAATCATCTAAGTTATTGACTATAATAATAGCAAGATCTTATCCTAGAGCAATTTTTATTTCTTAAATTATCATTGTGTAATAATTTTCCCAATAACTATGTCAATCTTTCCTTTCTATCCTCTATTCCATTTATCAAATGTCATTAATATTCAAATTGCTGGCCCTAAATTATGAACATAACTTTCATTATAGTTCTTTACTTTTATAAAAGATATCTATTTCTTTGGATAAAATGAAAGAAAACAATTAAGCCATTTAAAAATAGCTCATTAAGTAAATCATCATTTTTATTTAATAGTAGTTTGTTACTTTAAAATATCCTGAGATTTGTTTTGTCTATTTCATCATCAATAAAGCATAACTTTTTTTCTTCTTATTCTTGGAAACACAACTATATTTTATTTCTCAGCCTCCTTTATAGTGGGTATGGCTTAGTGATTGAATTCTAAGCAATGGACTATGAAGAAATTGACTGATATAATTTCAGCCCCACCTGTAGAAGTGATGATACTCTTTCCTCGTCACTAATTTAAGATATACTAGCACATCAAAAGGATAAAGTAGATAAAAACATACAGTGAGAAAATAATCCCTATTCAATAAATGGTGCTGGAAAAATTGGATAGCCACATGTAAAAGACTGAAGCAGGATCCTCACCACTCACAAAAATTAATTCCTAATGGATAAAAGACTTAAACCCGAGGCATGAAACTATAAGAATCTAGAAGAAAATGTTGGAAAACCTCTTACAGATACCTGGCTAGGGAAAGAATTTATGAAAAAGACTTCAATGTTAATCACAGCAACAACAACAACAAAAAAAAAAATTGGATCTGATCAATTTAAAAAGTTTCTGCACAGCCAAGGACAAAATCAAGAGTACATTGACAGCCTTCAGAATGGGGAAAGTACTTGCATTCTGCATTCTATTCATCCAGTAAAAGGCTACTAACCATAATCTTCAAAGAACTCTGGCAAATAAGCAAGAAAAACCCAAACAATCTCATTAAAAAGGAGGCAAAAGGCATGAAAAGAAAATTTTCAAATAAAGATAGTCTAATGGCCACAAAACACATGGAAAAAATCTTGAACATCTCTAGTAATAGGGGAAATAAAAATCAAAACTACAATAAGGTATCACCTAACACCATTGAGAATGGCTCACATCAAAAGGTCCCAAAGCAACAGATGTTGGCATGGATGCGAGCGGAGAGGAAACCTCACTCACTGCTGATGGGGCTGAAAACTAGTACATCCTCCAGGGAAAGGAGTAGGAGGTACCCTTAAAGAATTAAAAATGAACCTATCTTTAAATACAGCAATCCCATATCTAGGTATTTACCCAAAGAAAAAAAATGACTATAAAAAAAGACACTTGCACTTGAATGTTTATGGCAGCATAATTCATAATTGTAAAGGTGTGGAAACACCCCCAATGTCCACCAGTACATGAATGGATTAATACATTGTGATCCATATGCACATACACCAGGAAGTACTACTCAGCCACAAAAAAAAAAAAAAAAAAAAAAAAAAAAAGGTTATATGGGAATTTTTTTAACAACCAGGAATGAAATAGGGGACATTCACCGAATAAAAGTATAACACAAAAGTTAAACAAAAAAAATTGAAATCAGTTTGAAAACAATTATGTACAAT